>CM053785.1:669494960-669624960 GCA_028749045.1 Cupressus sempervirens
TGCAATTACAAATAAATCATCTAAATGATGTAGATATAAATATGAAATTATGCAATTTAAAGCTTAAATTCATATATTTGTTTTCTTTGAATGGGTTGGTAAGTGGATATGTCTATGATAGCCATGATGAACAAAATGCCAATGTTTATTTGCATTTGTAGGAATAAATCTCTCTTTTCTAGTTGTGTTGATGAAACAAATTTTTTAAAAAATTAGATTACATCACTTGGGAATAATCTTATATATAAATAGGGTTAAAAAGAACTAATTATGGCCAGCATAATAAAACAATGATATGGATTGTATGGATTGGAAAATGAAACACCACTTAAAAAATGAGATGAATATTAGAAATGAAATTGATTAATTCATATTTACATTCAACACACCACATCAAAAATAATTATTAATACTTTTTCAATGCACAAATAAATTAAAACAAAATTATATTTTCAAATCAAAGATTAAATCAGCGAAATATTTTTTTTATTCTATATATGAAAAATAGAAGATTGTTTATCCTTATTTATAAAAAAAAATTTATTATTTAGTACAAACATCAAAGTTGTATACAGTTTAAAAGTTTTCTTCAAAGCCATTATGGACATTGATGCACAACAATGTTATCAAATTCAAAATTTAAAAATAAAATAAAATTATATTGTTTAAATATGGAAAATTTTATTTTGTACTCTGTATTAAGGTACTCTTAGATAGGGAGTTTGTGAAGCATATAGGAGTAGTAATTTTTGGTACATGAGAGATTATTCCAATATTAGGATTAGGCCTTAACAGATGTTGCATTTAGATCATTTCATGCAATAATAAATCTATCATCTAAGATTGGACTTAGTATTAGAATGTGTAATGATTTTTTTGCATAAGTAATAAAGTGAAGAAATTCAATTCATTATAATTCAAATTTGAGAACATGTTTAATGATTACATAACACAAATATCCAGATAAAAAATTATTATGATAATAGATCAAGTATATAAAAACTGGAACATTACATATAATCATTATAATGAACATAATTGTAATCATTATATACAAAAACATCATCAAAGGAATAATCATGAAGCACAATAATATATGAAATATCTCAAGTATGAAGTACTTCATGAAATATATGATCAAAACATGTAAATAATATCAACTAACTACGTAACCAAGTACCACTAAATCAAATTATAAATATGAAAACTGACTTTAAAGTCTTCGACAATTTAACATTAAAACAAACTGAAATAGATACACTACATACAATCAACTCTAAAAATGAAATGTCCTTACTCCCATTGGATTTTTATATTCTCTACCCACCATACAATCACATCTGAAATTCCCCTTACTTCCTAGTATTTCATCACTTGTATATCTTTCTAATAAATGATATCTAAGAAATTAGAAAGTCAGCTAGGAAAAAACAAAAATATTCCTTCTATGATGCTAGTGATCATTAGAAATGCAAGGATGAGTATTACCATATCAATAAATTTCATACCATCTTCCTTTTTGCATATCCTAATGCTAAATGTCTAGAGCAAAGAGCTATAGTGAACAATGAGGTAATGACAACAATGTAAAATGTTGTGTGAAATATGATGTACAAAGATGAATTAAAACTCTTTGAGACATTTCTTACTGTAATAACAACAAAATAGGCTATTATAGCCATGATGAACAAAATACCAATATTTACTCTCATTTGTAAGAATAAATCTCTCTTTTCTAGTTGTGCTGAGGAAACAAATTTAAAAAAAAATTTGAACAAATATTACATCACTTGGGAATGATCTTCTATATAAATAGGGTTAAAAGGAACCAATTATGGTTAGCATAATAAAACAATGATATGGACCATATAGATTGGAAAATGAAACACCACTTTAAAAATGGGTTGAATACTAGAAATAAAATTGATTAATTCATATTTACATTCAACAAAACACATCAAAAATAATTATTAATAGTTTTACAATGCAAAAATAAATTAAAACAAAAATATGTTTTCAAATTAGAGATTAAATCAGTGAAATATATGTTTTATTCTACATATGAAAAATAAAAGATTGTTTAACCTTATCTATAAAAAAAAAATTTATTTAGTACAAACATCAAAGTTTTATACAGTTTAAAAGTTTTCTTCAAAGCCATTATGGACATTGATGTACAACAGTGTTATCGAATTCAAAATTTTAAAGAAATTAAAATTATATTGTTTAAATATAGAAAAAATTATTTCCTATTCTGTATTAAGGTACTTTTAGGTAGGGAGTTTGTGAAGTGTAGAGTAGTAATTTTTGGTACAAGAGGGATTTTTCCAATATTAGGATTAGGCCTTCACAAATGTTGCATTTAGTTTGTTTCATGCAATAATAAATCTACCATCTAAGATTGGCCTTAGTATTAGAGTGTGTAATCAATTTTTTGCATATGAAATAAGTGAAGAAATTCAATTCATTATAATTCAAATTTGAGAACATGTTTAATGATTCCATAACACAAATATCTAAACGAAAATTTATTTATTTTTTGCTCGATCTAAATGAAAAATTATTATGATAATAGATCAAGTATATAAAAAATGAAACATTACATATAATCATTATAATGAATATAATTGTAATCATTATATACAAATTTTTTTTAAAAAAACATCATTAAAGGAATAATCATGAAGCACAATAATGTATGAAGTAGCTCATGAAATATATGATCAAAACATGTAAATAATATCAACTAACTATGTAACCAAGTACTGCTAAATCAAATTATAAATATGAAAACTGACTTAAAAGTCTTCAACAGTATAACATTAAAACAAACTAAAATAGACACACTACATACAATCAACTCTAAAAATGAAATGTCTTGACTCCCATTGGATTTTTATATTCTCTACCTAGCATACAATCACATCTAAAATTACCCTTACTTCCTAGTATTTCATGAAGTATTTGTTGATCACTGTGATGCTCTACAGATATATAAAGAGGAAGAAGATCAGAGTGTGGATTGGTATTTTTATGCAGGTGATATGATGGTGCCTACTATATTTGTTTTAGAATTTGAAGAATGCAACACTACACATGTCAAGAAGGATGTTTAGCACAACAATTTCATTCAACATGTTATGGCAAGCAACATCAATTCAGTCATCATTGTGATACCATACAATTGGAAAATCTAGAAGAAGGTCACAACATTTCAATGAGACTTGGATTTTTCTATCCCTGAGAGTATGACGCAAGGGCATCATGAGACTAGCAATTATTGCAATGATCCAAGATTCTACATGCATTTTTCATAATTTATTTTAATAATTGGGTTATGTCTTAGTTTTAAAAATGATTGTTTTAATGATGTGATCGAGGGGACAAACATTAGTGTCATTGATACAATGATGAGTTGTTTAGAAGTTATAGTTAGTTGAGGAGTTGGTTATGGGAAGTTACTAGGTCTATTCAATTTTTGCAAAGTTATATATACAATGCAATAAAATTTGATAGTGGTAGAGTAGAGTAGAAAGAATGATGGAGAATTGATGAAGAATAATGAGGCAATGTATTGGAGGATTGAACAATGAAAAGAAAGATTGAATTTTCTTTAAAGAACTTTGATTCTATAATTTCTTAGTTGTGATTCTCTATTTATAATTTAGTTTCAAAAGAGCTTTATTTTTCAGACTATTTGTGTTTGGAATCGATGGTGTTTGTTGATCAAGGTATCATGTTTTAATATTATTTTGTGCTTATTCACCCTTTTGTTGTGCACTCTGCATCAGTATTAGAGTGTCTAATGAATTTTTTGCATAAGAAATAAAGTGAACAAATTCAATTCATTATAATTTAAATTTGATAACATGTTTAATGATTCCATAACATAAATATCTAGATGAAAAATTATTATGATAATAGATCAAGTATATAAAAAATGGAACATTACATATAATCATTATAATGAACATAATTGTAATCATTATATAAATTTTTTTTTTTTTAAACATCATCAAAGGAATAATCATGAAGCACAATAATGTATGAAATATCTCAAGTATGAAGTAGCTAATGAAATATATGATCAAACATGTAAATAATATCAACTAACTATGTAACTAAGTACCACTAAATCAAATTATAAATATGAAAACTGACTTAAAAGTCTTCGACAATATAACATCAAAACAAAATAAAATAGACACACTACATACAATCAACTCTAAAAATCAAATGTCCTTACTCCCATTGGATTTTTATATTCTATGCCCACCATACAATCACATCTGAAATTCCCCTTACTTCCCAGTATTTCATCAAGTATATCTTTCTAATAAATGATATCTAAAAAATTAGAAGATACATAATTGAGACCAGAGCCAAACAAAAAATAATTTCAACCAATGAATGGAGTTTGTATTGGCTAGGAAAAAACTAAAATATTCCTTCTAACATGTCAATGATCATTAGAAATGCAAGGATGAGTATTACCATATCAATAAATTTCATACCATCTTCCTTTTTGCATATCCTGATGCCAAATGTCTAGACAAAAGAGCTATAGTGAACAATGAGGTAATTAAAACCATGGAAAATGTTGTGTGAAAGATGATGTACAAAGTTGAATCAAAACCCTTTGAACCATTTCTTACCGTAATAACAACATAATAGGCTATTATAGCCATGATGAACAAAATGCCAATGTTTATTCTCATTTGTAGGAATAAATCTCTCTTTTCTAGTTGTGCAAATGAAACAAATTTTAAATTTTTTGTAACAAATCTTACATCACTTGGGAATAATCTTCTATATAAATAGGGTTAAAAAGAACTAATTATGGTCAACATAATAAAAAAATGATATGGATCATACGGATTGGAAAATGAAACACCACTTAAAAAATGAGATGAATACTAGAAATTAAATTGATTAATTCACATTTACATTCAACACACCACATCAAAAATAATTATTAATACTTTTGCAATGCACAAATAAATTAGAACAAAATTATGTTTTCAAATAAGAGATTAAATCAGTAAAATATATATTTTATTCTACATATGAAAAATAAAAGATTGTTTATCCTTATCTATAAAAAATATATTATTATTTAGTACAAACATCAAAGTTGTATACAATTTAAAAGTTTTCTTCAAAGCCATTATGGACATTGATGCACAACAATGTTATCGAATTCAAAATTTTAAAAAAATTAAAATTATATTGTTTAAATATGGAAAATTTTATTTCCTACTCTGTAGTAAGGTACTTTTAGATAGGGAGTTTGTGAAGTATAGAGGAGTAGTAATTTTTGGTACATGAGGGATTATTCCAATATTAGGATTTGGCCTTGATAGATGTTGCATTTAGTTTGTTTCATGTGATAATAAATCTACCATCTAAGATTGGCCTTAGTATTAGAGTGTGCAATTAATTTTTTGCATAAAAAATAAAGTGAACAAATTCAATTCATTATAATTCAAATTTGAGAACATGTTTAATGATTCCATACACAAATATCCGAATGAAAAATTATTATGATAATAGATCAAGTATATAAAAAATGGAACATTAAATATAATCATTATAATTAACATAATTGTGATCATTATATACAAAAACATTTTAAAAAACATCATCAAAGGAATAATCATGAAGCACAATAATGTATGAAATATCTCAAGTATGAAGTAGCTCATGAAATATATGATCAAAACATGTAAATAATATCAACTAACTATGTAACCAAGTACCACTAAATCAAATTATAAATATGAAAACTGACTTAAAAGTGTTTGACAATATAACATTAAAAAAAACTGAAAAAGACACACTATATGCAATCAACTCTAAAAATGAAATGTCCTTACTCCCATTTGATCTTTTTATTCTATGCCCACCATACAATCACATCTGAAATTCCCCTTACTTCCCAGTATTTCATCAAGTATATCTTTCTAATAAATGATATCTAAAAAATTAGAAGATACATAATTGAGACTAGAGCCAAACAAACAATAATTGCAACCAATGAATGGAGTTTGTGTCTACTAGGAAAAAATAAAAATATTCATTCTACCATGCCAGTGATCATTAGAAATGCAAGGATGAGTATTACCATATGAATAAATTTCATACCATCTTCCTTTTTGCATATCCTGATGCTAAATGTCTAGACAAAAGAGCTATAGTGAATAATGAGGTAATGACAACCATGAAAAATGTTGTGTGAAAGATGATGTACAATATTGAATCAAAACCCTTTGAGCCATTTGTTACTGTAATAACAACATAATAGGCTATTATAGCCATGATGAACAAAATGCCAATGTTTATTTCCATTTCTAAGAATAATTCTCTTTTTCTAGTTGTGCTGATGAAACAAATTTTAAAAAAATTCAAAACAAATCTTACCTCACTTGGAAATAATCTTCTATATAAACAGGGTTAGAAAGAACTAATTATGGTCAGAATAATAAAAGAGGTATGAATCAGATAGATTGGAAAATAAAACACCACATGAAAAATGAGATGAATACTAGAAATGAAATCGATTAACTCATATTTACATTCAACATACACCATAAAAAATAATTATTAATACTTTTGCAATGCACATTTAAATTAAACCAAAATTTTGATTTCAAATTAGAGATTATATAAGTGAAATATATATTTTATTCTACATATGAAAAATAAAATATTGTTTATCCTTATCTATTAAAAATATATTTTTTTAGTACAAACATCAAATTTTTATATAGTTAAAAAAAATTCTTCAAAGCCATTCTTATAGTTGAGACCCAGGCAGAGTTTTAAAAGAGGATCACAACAATAAAGAGAAAATGGTGATTTCTTTTGAAGGCCATGCATATTGAAAATAAACTAGGTTGGAGGGGGTCTCAAATGGTACAAGCATATAGACAAAGTAGAGCATAATGATGATGAATTTGAAGAAGATTCAGATGATTAAGGAAATTGAGTTTCAAAGTAGTATTTTTGGTTCCTCTTTAACTTTAGAGTCTCATGAATGGAAATAGTGTAAGGTTTTTTGAAGTACAAACTTAGTATTTAGGTTAATTTTAGTCTGTATCCTACATAGCTTATTATCTTTTCTTTGTATAAGCTCTAGCTTTACTCCAGTATTCATCATTTTTCACATGAGTTTATATTAGGTACAACACCATTGATTACAAGTAGTAATATCAAGTATATCGAGCACTACACTAGAATAACATTACAAGGCTATATTCATTCTATTCAATATATGCATATTAGGAAGATTTAATATAATTTGATAAAGAGTTCAAAGACTATTACAAGAAATACATGAGTAATATAATTAAGAAAGAGATATAAAATAAATAAATTAGATTCAATTAGAAATAGAAAAGGCGTATAAATCTAACTAATGAAATTATAATATCAAAACAAGACACCATAAATAGTTCAAACACATCACCAAGGAAGGAGCTTGGCTATTCAACAATGATTAATATTGAGTTCAAAATTTAGAATCAAATAAAAGAAAAGATACATACAACCCTTACATTTAAAAGAATAAAGAGTCAAAAGAGAGGAGACAATAACAAGGAACTACAATTCAATAATATAGTTGGAAGATAATAAAGAGTATATAAGAAAAAATAAAGACTTGAATGAACAAATCTCTAGTAATTTCCTTTGTGAGATAATTTGTCTCTATTTTCAGACCAAAATGAAGTGGGGATATTAAATAATGAATGAATAATAAGGAAATTAAAATACTTGGGGGTTGTTCACTTGAAATTTTTTTGGTTTGTTCAATTTTTGGCTTCTCTCCCTTCTCTCCACTAGGCCCCTCTCCCACCATATTCAATGTAGTTTGAATTGGTGTGAACATTGTTGTATATATCTAGTATTTCTCTCTATTTCATTTAGATCAAACAAAATATTTGTTCAATATTTAGGCTCACACACTTCTCGACAATCATTTTCAACACTATTTTTTCTAACATTGTTTTGAATGAATAGTTGTTTTGGAAATTGAAATTTGGGTGATTATTTTCAAAGAAATCACCAAATTATTTTGGGTTTTTCAAAATTTCATTTGATTTGATTTGGTTGTTATTCTTTTAAGGGCAACGACTATGCAACCAATTAGTTCGACATGGTTGGATGCCGTGTCACCCATATTCATGCATAGAAACTACATTCCCCTACCAAAACCACAATACCCTATCCAGATGCCTTCTCTTCTGTCATAGACCTCATATTCAAGAAATATTTTTAATAGATTTCACACCTTGATATAATAGTACTAACGCATATTAGAAAAATACTTCACTATGGGAACACTTTATTTTTTCTTAACACCTTGTGTATATTTTTTCAACTAGTCTGTATATATTTTAGGTTTTGAAAAAATAAGTAAGTGTAATAAGAAATTTTTAATACTTTTAATACAATTTTTTTTAGTTTAGTTAAATAATAGGTTTGTAGAATTAGATTTTGGTATTTATGCATTTTTATAAAAAATAGTAATAATATTATTTAACTTTTCTATTTAACTTTTCTAAATACATGTATGGAAATAATTATGAATGTTATTAAATTTTAAAACTACTGCTTGAATTCAATTTTTCTATAAAACTGTAAAATTTATAATTTACACATTTACTCCAAATCAAAATTCTTGTATCATTATGCATTATCATAATAGATATATATTATTTAAATAATTTATATATTAATAATAAATATTAATTACATATATATATGCCAAAAAGAACTATGACTTTTATATAATCTACATAAATCATACTAGAAAAAAGGAAAATTATATTTTATGCATCATAAAATAATAATAAAAATTATTAGATTATATCAAATTAAGTTTATTGATAATGTAATCAAAAGTGTTATTGAGTTATAGATTTGAGCATCTTGGAAAAATTAATAAAATTAAATTGATCAAAATTATCAAAACTATTACTTAAATTTTAAAGATTGTGTTTATAGAAAATATTGTCAAGTAATTTAAATTAAAATATGTTTACAAATATTTTAACTATATTTATTTAAGATATCTATATTGTCATTCTAATAAAATATTAGACAAAAAATATAGACTTAAAGATAATTAATAATATAATACTTAAATAAAATAATCAAGGTTAAAAATATTTTACATATAGTTATGTAAAAGTAGGCTTATCTTAAATAACATATGCAAACAAGTATTTTAATCATAAACATAAGATGAATTAGTTTTGGTTATTTGTTATGACTCTTAGACTTTCAAACATAATAGTAAAAGTAAATTCTTAAAATAAAATAACTAAAACATTTTAAAATTAAAAAAAAACAATTCATGCTTTTAGTAGGATAATTTTAAAATTATATCATATATGAATTGACTAAACAATAATATAATATATTATAATTATTGATAAAATATAAAATTAAAAATGAAAATAATCTCTAAATTTTAACAATATTATAATTATATATATATACTCTTAAATAATTACTTATCAAATCATTCATGTCATATATTTTCTATTAGCTATAGAGAGTACCAAAAGAAGAAGAACAATGTTCATCGAGTATCAAAATAGAGGCATTGCCTCACACCAAAACAATAGTAACAACTGTACAAATATACAAAAACATGAACAACAAAGAACTAAACAACAGAGGTACTAATGCAGAATATCAAGGTAGGTATCCACCCACGTGGACCAACCAAGTGGGCCTTCCATCCAAACAATGTCCTTTCTTTCCTGGATTCGGGCCAGAGATCTCCTACTTCCTAGAATTTTGGTTCCTTCTTATCACTTGGTTCAATCTCCAACAAGTGTTCTCAAACATCCATAGATCATCCAAAGTCCTACGTCATTGATAACCATACTTGAGCTCATAGAAAAAGAACTTGGCTTGGCCATCTTTGAGAAACCTCCTAAACTTCTCCTTCTCAATCATCATGGTAGTTTGAATCTGCAAGAAGATTTTAAAATATGTGAGTTTACGATAAAACTCAGTAAGAACCCTTGGCTTACCTTGATATTTTTCTTCATTCCTGCACTTCCAGATCTGCTAAAGAATGTTAGAAGATAGAATATTCCAAAAAAAATTAGCATCCTTACTAATACCTTTAATATAGCGAGTAACAATTTGAATAATATTCACATTAAAAGGATAAACAATACCAAAGAGTCTCCATAACTCTTTAGCAAAAAGATAATCAAATAAAATGTGTCTACCAAAATTAGGCATCTTGCAAATATTACAAATATCAGAAGATTGAATGTCTCTTTTAATTGGCAGTCTGTCAAGTAAAACCAACCACTTAAAAACATTGTATTTTAGGTTCCACAGGGCTTTTCCAAATGTTATCCAGAAGCTTATTCCAAATTTTAACATCAAAAGAATAGTACCAAAATTTTTTAAGATGATCAAGAATACCAACATTGTGATCAATAAATCTATAGATATTCTTGGCTTTTAGCTTGTCTAAGATGATACCATCCGGTCATTTGCATTTAAGGTATCTGTGTGAATGAAGACATGAAATATAATTTTAAAATGCATAAAATATAAATTATTAGTTAACTAAAATAAAAAATAAAAAATATCATTTCCTTAAAACCATTAATTTTTTTATACTTATAAAATAAATGTAAAAGTATAAATTATGGTTTTCAATATGTCTATCTGTCATGGTGTGGCTATGTGGAAATGAAGTAAACTTAAAACATATGTTTGAAAAAATATACTCTAAGTGTTATAAAAAAGGGGCTCTCTTAGCTAAAATATTCATTAAGTTTTTCCTATCTACGTCAGTATCAATATCTACATTATCAAGGGTCATGTTCAAGTCAAAGAGCATAGGTAAGGATCCTATGAGCATGGGTATGAGGTTTATGATAGAGACATGAGACATTTGTAGACATGGGTATCTAGTCATATTGAACTAACTAGTTGGATAGTTGTTTCCTTGTTTGAGTGCCAAGAGTTAGTATTTTTACCACATTAATGTGTGAGTGTAAAAGTTTTTGTCACATTGACATGTAATTGCAAAATGTAGAAGATGAAGAGAAATGCACACTATCGTTATCCACTTTTACCACTTCACCCCTTTGCATGACTAATGCAAAGCTCAACAAAATTTGAAATAAACTACAACACCTAGTAAACTTCTCTTTAGCCTTCGATGTGCCAATATTCTATCTTCATCTTTAGGTCATGACCATCAATACCAATCTAACATTCAATATTAAAAAGGGAAAAAAATAGAAGCACAAAAAAAAACCTATTCACTACCATTCATTAATTTTTAGTTATATTTACAGAAAAACGTTTAAAATTTAATTTACTCTTGCCCTTTCTTTTTCATTATTGCATCAGAAGAGGAAGAATACCACACAATAGGTAAAACAAATATAGCGAAAGAGATGAAGGAAAACTTTAAATAAGAAATAACTAAAATCTCTTATTGATTTTCACATTCCCTAATGGTATGATCACAACACCTCTAGTTTGGTGAACGATATTGCATCTAGCATTCTCCCCATTAGAAAACACTACAACACATCAACACCTAGGTCATAAACTTATTTTTAACATGCAACCATGAGAGGGAGGCATGATAGTCTTAGTAACTAAATAAAATAAATTTTTTTCCACTTTGTTTAAATTGATGTAATATGTTTATATAATGTTTACAAGACTCGTAATAATATTAAAAGAATATTAAAAACAAACATTCTTCTATAAAATGCGGTGTAATAAAATTTTGTATTAAAAATAAATAAAAGGCAACTAAATTATTTTCTTTCAAGTTTGAATTTAAGCACAATAAAAAATAAAACATAGTAAAAATAATTTATATTATCTATTATTTTATTATATTATATCAATATTTTATTTATATTATCATTAATAATATTAATATAGTGCATAATGTTTAATTGATTATTTAGTTGTTAAATTCTGAAACAATTTGATCTATCTTCATTCTCATGATATGTCATTTGTATAGAAAACAAATAGCCAAGTTTGCAAATTTAAATTTTGAGATCATAATTCTTGCTCATTTCTTTAATCTTCATATATATGAGTAACACAAATAGAACTTAATGTTACCTTAAGATAGATTATAAATCATTTAGTTATTTCTAGAAATCAAAGTACTAAAATTCAAAAATATATTATATTATACCAATTTGATTACCAATATTTTAGTTTGTTATAAATATATTATGTTATACCAATTTAATTACCAATGCTTTATGTGTGAGAAATAAATAATTTATTAGAGATTTTACATTAAGAAATTATGATTCATAATTCATAGGCAATTGTTAATTCATTACATATTGACAAAAGAAATGAAACATGTGAATAATTTTGTGTAAAAAATGATCTATTGAGATAATGAAGTCTCTTTAGATATAAATATCTATAAAATAAATGATATTAACCTTATGTATATAATTTAAAATTTAATGATGATTTATACAATACATACACACACACACACACACACACACACACACACACACACACACACACACACACACACACACACACACACACACACATATATATATATATATGAATGATAATAATAATAATAATTTATAATTAAGCTCATTATTATATTTAATTACTAATATTTAAAATTAAGATGTAAATTAGAGTTTTTAGGTTTTTATAATATTAAGTAATAAAACTTTATGAGAAATTGTAAATTCACACATTGATTAAAGAAATCGAATAAGTGAAAATTTTGTATATGACAAAGAAATTAACTTTTTGACAAATGAAAGTTTGGTAACATCACATCAAAATATAGAAAAAATAATATGAAACTTATACATATACTTTTTATAATTTAATGGTGATTTTTAATTTATTATTTAAATATAATTTAAATAATTTAAATAATAATAAAAAATAGATTTAAAATTAAATTTATTATTATATTTTAATACGAAAAAATTTAATTTTATATATATAATTAGAAGCATAATTTTATTTAATTATAATTTAATAAAGTTTTCTTTTCTTTTCTAAGAATTTTGTACTCCAAAATATACTCTTTTTTGATATATTGCCAATTGCAATAATGTGTGTTTTGTTAACTTGTAGTTTAGGAAATACTAGAAAGTTTTCTATTTGTTTAGTAACCTATTATAAAGTTTTATGCTGGGAGCATTCCAAGCCTTTCATGTGAAGAATCACAAGCCTTAATATGCAAGTGTTTTGAATCTATAGACTGAAACTATTTAAAACCTTCCATCCAAAAATTTGCAAGACTTTGCAAATTAACATGTGAATTTCCAATAATTGAACTATTGGAGGCCTTTGATTTCTCTAGCATTTTTCTTTAGAATATTTGAGTTTCTATTAGAAAATATTGCAAACCTTTTGTTAGAAAATATTGCAGCCAATTCTAGTTGGCATAATGATTGCAATCCCTTTATTTGTTTGGTTGATTTGTGGTTATTTGTGTGTGTTACTTTGGAGTTGACAATTTTATAAGATATTGTATTTTTTAATTTAAAATTATTGTAAGCCTTTTGTCTAAAATATCACATGGGCATGTTTGTGTAGTGGTCATAGTTTGTTGACTCACATAGCTAGTTTCTAGTAGTTATTTTTTGGTATTATTTGTTTGGGGATTTTGATTCATTGGAAGAGCTTGGTTCATGTTTTATTTCTACATAATGATGTAAAAGGATTTAAGAATATTATTCAGGTTTTACTTTTCCTAAATCTGTATTATTTGCAAAGATGCAACTAATTTGATTGGTTGTAGTGACAAAGGGTCTCAATGGTTTTTTCCTCAAAATAAAAATATGATGCCCTCACTTTCATTGGTATTAGAATGATAGATAGGCTCTCACATAATAAGTGAGATCTAAATAAAAGTATACTTAGGGTCAAGTTTGTAATATGTGTCTAGCACTAATTATGATGACATATAGTCCAAACAATCTTCCATTGTCAACTTGTTGAGGCCTTTCATATGTATTTTTGACGTTTCTATAATTCTAATTATTATACCTAGAATTTATATTAGAGGTTGTTTGTATGGAAAAAGAAAATTGCCACACTAAATTTCAATAAGAATATTTTTCTTAAAAATCCTTATTTGGTTGATTTTTAGTTGTTCGGCTAGTTAGAGATTATACCACTACTTTTTGTCATGCAAGAATTTGTCAGAAATCAAAACAAGTTTGACTATCATTGATGACTAAAGTGGGGTATTATAGATACTATATTTTCTCACTTTAGTTATAATATAGCTTTTTTGATGAATAGAACTTTTCCATTAATTTAAAACTTTAAAGATACATATTCACAAAAAAGGGGTCGAGGGACACATGATCACCCAAAGTTCAATTAGCCCAAGGCCTAAAATCAACTATTCATTAAAAAAGCATATATAAATGGAAATATAAAACTTGAGGCTACAAGAGTAGTGCCAACAGAAGGAGGGTCTTTGTCATCAAAACCCCAGAAATCCTTTAGGTTATTGGTTGGCTCAGGATGAGCTCAACCATCAGCAATAGCAACATTTTTATCCTTGTCTTTATCTTCCTCAGCCCTAGGAGGAGAAATGGCTAAATCTAGTTGGGGGAAAGCCCAATTGGGGTCACGATGAGCAAATGACCAACCCACATCAGCCATAGTAGGGGGAGCCACCAAGGACCAACCTAAGCCTAACCTCTGAGGAGGTGAGGCTGAGCAATGATGGCCATGAGAGCAACCACTAGGAGAACGATGATGAGGCTGTGACCTGGGGCTATATGAGTGGCGATTAGAACTAATCTAGCCTCTTTGACAACTGCAAGGAGGAGTACATCCACCAAAAGAAGCATGTAGAGGAACTTGAGCAACCATACGAGGAGCATTTCCCCAGTGAGAAAGTAGCTCTTGTAGGTGAGCCACTACAAGTGCAACTTTGTCATTTTGTAATTGCATCTACAAAATGACATTATTACATATACATGCTTTATAGTACATTGCAACATACATATCAAGAAATTTGTGAGAGAATAAAACAACATTGTGATCTTTCTAGATTGTGAACAATATCTCCATTTTGAAGGCATGCCGAATCTGGGCATATCTAAAGAGTAGTTTGGGAGCATCACCCAAAACCACCATATGCCAAGTAAAGGCCTCTAGATGAAAAGGTATGAAGAAATAAAAAATCTAGAGCCAGTAATTCTGAGCTCTTCTACAAAACCAAAAAATATGCAGAAAGCTTTCAAGTTGGCGACAAAAAGGGCATCAAGGATCAAGAACTTCCAGATGCAAGAGCTGAGGACCCAAATGCAATCCCCATAAGAGGTGACACTAGGCAAAGTGAACTATCTTTGTCTCAGTGATAGTATGCTAGATAGTGGCAAATCTAAGACTCCAAGTCTTATGCAAAGAATGCAAATGCCAATGCTTATTGAGGGTATCAAGCAATAGAAGATGGGGCACCAACTACTAATACCCTGATCTGGGCTTATAACTAAGCATTAGAGTGGTAGGGTACCACTTCCAATCTTTCCACCAAGGGTAGGATGAGTGAATTCCAAGCTTATGTAATAAATTAGGAGGAATTGCAAAAACTAGAAGATTAATTGTCTATCAACCTAGATAGATAAGCCTAAACTACACTTGCAAATCCTCCCATGAGTGAGGAATCATTGTAACCATAGAGAATAAATCTTTGGGTGTTTTGATACCCCTATGAAATAAATGCAAAGCACTGGCTCCTTGAATCTTGCCTAAAGGCACCCCTTGAGTGGCAAATAAGGGCAACCACCAAAGGTTTTGATGATTCATAGAGAGCCCATCTTTGAATCCATTACCAGCCCAATGATTCCAAGGTTTAATGGCTTCCTAGGATTTCCAAATGCTCTTAGCAAAAAAATTTCACTAAATTTGAACAGGTTTAGAAGTCACAAGAAGGGTCTGAAAACCAATCCTCTTCTAGGTCAGGCAGTTGACCAAAAAGCTTGAGGAAATGTAGTGATGTAATAAAATTTTCTAGGCATCATCTCTAGTTAGAGATTTTATGACCCATTTGGCATAGAGAGATATCCCCTACTTGTGAGTGGAAAGCAAGCCAAGACCACCAAAATCCTTGGGTAAACAACAGAAGCCCCAGGCCACTTTTGAAAGCCATGATGCATGAAATCAAAGGCCTAGAGAAAGTCCCTAAGAAAATGTTCAAGCTTTAGGTATGAGGCTTTGGAAGTAGCCCAACAAGAAAAATAATAAACATGAGTAGCAACAAGAACTTTGGAGCATATTTGAAACTTTCTCGCAAGAGAAAGGGGCTTAGTGATCCAATATTTTAGCTTCTTCTCAATTCAAGCAAGCATAGCATTCCACAGCTCCGTAGGAGATGCTTAAAAAGAAAAGGGAATGCCCAAAAATTAAAAAATTTCCCCACATTGGACCCATTTCCATCCATATTGTTGCAACTAGTGAGGTCCTGGAAAAAAAGATTGTCTGTAGCAAAGGGTTTTGTTCCCTCAGATAGTCGACCCTGAAGCAAGAAAAAATGTATCTAAACACTACAAAAAATTTGTAATATTTTCCTCATCCTCAATCATTGTGAGGAATGAATCATCTGCAAAATGGCCATTAACTAGTTGAGTGGTTGATTATGGTAAAGAAATACCATGCACCAGACCACATGAGATGGCATTGACCAGCAGATAACCAAAACCCTCGGCTGCCAAAACATAGAGAGAAGGTGGTAGAGGACAACCTTGACAGATAGATCTAAAGAGCCCAAAAGCTTCAGACTAATTACCATTAATGGTGATGCAAGCAGAAGCATCCCCAAATAGCATCTGCACTAATTGACAAAAAAATAGGCCAAAGCCTAGAGCTTTAAGCATAGCAAGAATAAAGGGCCATTCAATATGTTCATATGCTTTGGTGAAATCAATCTTCAAGAAAAGGGCCTACTATTTGGATTGTCTAGCCCATTCCATTCCTTCCCAGATAATAATGATGTTGTCTAAGATATAGTAGGACTTAATGAATCTAGTTTGTTCAGGTTGATTAATCTGAAGGAGCGAATGTCAAATTTTAAGAGAGAGGGCTTTGACAATGATTTTGTAGGAGATATTCAAAAAAGTGATGGGCCTCCAATTTCATATTTCTTTAGGATCTCTAGCTTTAGGTATGGATTTAATATTCCCTTGGTTGATGAAGTTGCCCAATGAATTAGAATTGTAAGCTTCAAAATAAACCTGAAATAGATCAGGGCTAGTGTCATCTCAAAATGTCTTGTATAACTCACAAGGGAATCCATCACATCTAGGGGCTTTGTCATTAGCCATGGATAAGATAGCTTCCTTTAAGTCTACAAGAGTAAGATTTTGTTCACAAAAGGCATACTACTTACATGCAACCCTATTGGGAGTAACATCAAGGTAGGCTTGTAGCACATGATCATGCATAATAGAGGGCCCCTGAGCTGTAAAAACCTACTCATAATGATGCACAAAATACTGTAGAATATTTGGCAGGTTAGTGAGAAACTATTGATCCTCTTGGATGCATTTGATACCCACAATAGTATGATGAGCCCTGAAAGCATTAAAAAAATCCTTGGAAGCCTGATCACCAACCTCTAATCAATGGAGACAAGCTTTGATTTAAGCTCCCCTAGCAGCATAATTGTCTACAAATTATTTTTGGTGCCAAAGGTTGGCAAACCAAAATTGGAGATCTATATCAAATAGATTCATGGCAAGAGCTTCAGAGGCTATACGTAGATCAAGAGTAGTGACTTCATAAGATCTCCTACAGTACATAGCTAGCTTTCTACTGTAAATACAAAGAAATCTCATAGTATGAAGGATAGCATCATTCCACCATTTAATCCATCCATGGTGATTGAAGGGTCAAGGCTCAAAATTCCAAAATTGTATAAGGTGAGAAAAAGTTGGTGAATGAGATAGAAAAGAAGTTTTGAAATAAAATTGGGTTTTATTTGAGCAAGGCTAAGATGACTTCTAGGTGATGGAAAAGAGGATGGGGGAGTCATCTGACAACATCACATCAGGCAGAGATGATAGGAAAGGTATTTTTTTGAGAAAAGGAAAAAATGACTACACATAAGTCATAGCCCTATCAAGTTTGTGCCAAATACCATCAGGGTGGTGATGAGTAACATTAGGATCAAAAAGTCCTAATTTATTCTACATGTAAAATAAGGCCTCTTGTTCATCAGCTACCCATCAAAATGGCAGAAGGCCTTCCTTGTCAGAAGCCAGCTCAACCATATTGAAGTCCCCACAAAAAACCCATGTCATAGGTGGAAAATGATCCACCAACCAATACCACAGGTGTGAATGTTCAACAACATCATTGAGAGCATAAATGTTAACAATACCAAAAGAATGATTCTAAAAAGAAAGTAAAATCCAAACCACCTTGTGCAAAGTGTTAGAACCTTGCGAAACAACAAAGGAAACTAAATGAGGGGAGAGAAGAGTAACAACACCACCTCGACCAACTTCATGCTAAGAAGAAAAAATGGCACTATCTGGCCAAATAATATGATAGACAGAGGTAAGAAGAAACCCAAAAACTTTAACTTCCTGGAGGAAAAGCATATCAAGATCAAACTAACCCTTGATATCATGCACTAGGGAGGTCTATAAACCCCTAGACATTCCATGACATGCAATTCATGCTAACCTAACTTACATTTCATCCTCATCTCCAAGAGAGGACAAGTTGTTGCACAAAAAATATGGAGGCTCAAAAGAGGGGTCATCAATAGCAATGACCCTTCAAAGCTTCTCCCCATTGTCAAAAAACTCATCACGGCCATCTAGGATGCAAGGCTAGCATAGCTTTTTTTGGGCAACCATTGACACCACTTGTAGTGCTCAAGTCCATAGAGGGTGAAAATTTGGGGTATGAACACCTACTATCCCTTGGCCTCATGGGTTTGAAATAGGAGGCAGAAGGAGCAATGGAATGAGGGATTATATGGGTATCTAGATTGAGCTAGATTTACCATGATCCACAGGCATAGAGATTTCCTTAGCCATAGTTGAACCTTTCCCTTTATTCACCACCATAGTCTATTCATCTTTCTTGGTGGCTAGAGCAAGCTTGGTTTTTAAGGTAGAAGGATGGTTATAGTCCAACAAGGGACAATCCCTAATCTTGTGCTCAACTAACTGGCACCAGTAGCAAGTACTTGGAAGGTTAAGGTAAAGCACCTTCTAAGTAAAGGTGGTACCACCTATCTATATATTCACTATATCTTTGAGGTCCCTAGAGAGCTCAACCTCAATAGAAACCTTATGTTGGGAATGAGCATTTAAAAACTTGCCTAGTGCAAGGAAAACAACTTTGCCAATAGGAATGGGAAGCCCTAGGAAATACACCCAAATGAGTACCCTAAGTTTCCAATCATCAGAGACAACAATTTCTTCCAACCAACACTGAAAAACTAGGAGGGAGGACCTTATAATCTAGGGGCCTTGCACAAAAACATGTTCAACTTGGTCTACATTACCAAAGCAAAAAAGAAAAAATCCTTTGGAAAGGCTTTAAATGCCTTCAAGGCGAACACCTTAAGGTGTCCAAACCTTGGAAACCCATTCCTGTAGTGTGCTTTCAAAAGGAGTACAACCTACAAAATACCCAATAAGGGTTTGTTGTTCTAACCAGGTGCATGAACTATCAATCTCCTTGGCATTCAAAATAATATCAGGAGAGGAATTACCTCATGGAACACTTTGGGAACAAACTTGCATGATTGTTTGGTTAGTGGAGCCATTATCTCTAGTAGCAGTAGCAACTCTAGCACCAACATCAATTGTTGGGTCAGAGAAGGCTTAAATGCAAGTGTTCCCATAGTAAATGTGATATGAAAAATTGTGGAAACCAACAAGGATTTAGACAGAGACTATATAAACCCTAACATAACTCATTTTGTGTTTGACCATAATATAGTTTTTGGCCAACTCTGTAGTTTTTTCTACTTAATCACAATTAAAAATATTTTGATGGTATTTTTGCATACATATTTCATACATAAGAAAGTACTTCAAAAACCTTTCTCATCATTAACATAAGGTAAAATAGGATATTCTATTTGTTAGTATTTTTGAATAAAAATATTATTATATGCAACACAAAAGGTTGGATATATTTAATAATATGGATAATGAATTAATTTTAGGTTTTTACTCAAAAGGTAAAATTTATAATCTACTAGGATTTCCAAATTAAATGGTATGCTAACATACACACATAAAAACCATTTTCCTCCTTCCATGCCCTTGTGTAGATATTTTATAGTTATATAAACTTATTAACACTACATTTATATTTTAACAATGCCAAATGATCTAATGTGTTTCAAGGTATGTGCTCTTGGTCTCTTTGTGAGGTGTAATGCAACATTTGGTTTGATGACGTAACTGTATCCCATGTTCTAGAAGTCTAGTTTGTAGTTATAAAGTATGACATTAGTATTTCCAATGGATTGTTAGCATTTCTAGAATAAATGATAAGAAATGTATACATTGATATAGAAATGTAGGGAGGTAGATGTATAGATATAAGAAAATTTATAGAGGAGTGCAATAGATATTAAATGAATGAGAGAGTATGAAGAGGGAATGGATGAACCTCAAATAAAATATAAATGACTGAAACTTTACAATAGACATGGATGAATGTGTAATTCATTTCAGCCCCACACATATAAAAAAATGACTTAAAATTATGTACAAGTATATCAACAATAAATGATTTGATAGATAAAGAGTTTGAAGTAGAAAAATCAACGTGGTTCGTTTTGCATAACTACCCATCCTACCCTTCAGATGACTACTATTTGAAACTTGTAAAAAACATTTGCGAACAAATATGTTAGAATGTTTAGAATAATTGAGAGACAGGAGGGGGGTGAATGAGTTACTCAAGTTCCATAAGTACCATTTGAATAATCAAACATTAAACTTTATGTATTCTTCTTATCCTATTGCAACTTGATCTCTACAGTATACTAAAAAGAAAAATTACTAGTATTCACTATCCTAATATAAAAAACTTTTCTGAATAAATGTAAAACACCATAAAAAATTCAACACAAGTTTGACACTAGGATTTAACATGGAAACCCAATTTGGGAAAAACCACCGACAACATGTCACCACTTTTTCACTCTTTTGAAGTGAGCTATGTTAGGAGCCAACCCTATTACAGGTTACAATACAAATTATTAAATGTGACCTGCTAGAGGATTTAATCACACTATTAGGGGTGGCCTTGTCAGAGGGCTTTAGAACATTCCAATAGAATGTCACCTTCCTAAAAGATTTACAAAAACTATTAAGTCCTTCAATGACCATTAGCTCAACCTTTGATTAAAAGGATTTCAATACAATTTTTTTACAATG
This sequence comes from Cupressus sempervirens, assembly GCA_028749045.1. NCBI lineage: Eukaryota > Viridiplantae > Streptophyta > Pinopsida > Cupressales > Cupressaceae > Cupressus > Cupressus sempervirens. The sequence goes on from CM053785.1 coordinate 669,516,404, forward strand.
ATTAGAAAGAAAATAATAGGTTTTTGATCCATATGATTACAAATCACTTTGCATTTTCAAATCTTTGTTCAGTGCATATGTTGATTCCTTGATAATCCTTCCTTGTCACCTCTGTCCTTGATTTTCTTGGCTACCCTTCAAGCAGTCATTCTTCTCTTCTCAACAAACTTAAGCCTTCTACTTAAATATGCTTATCAATCTCAATATATTTGTTCCATCTCACTAGAAATACATAGATTTATGTCTTCACACTTCACATTAATATCACCTTCTTCATGTGTTCTCTCTATCATACATTTGACCTATTTCTTCTTTTTGATCACAATCTTTAAGGTTCACCTCTACACCTCCTTAAATAGGTAATTATGGTCTTTTTCCATTTTTGACGATCATTGTTGATCTCATCAATCTTATCATCAACATGATTTTATATCCCGAGAAATCAACTGAGTCAGCTAGAGTATCATGATTTTTCATACTCGTGTAAAATATTGTCACTCAATGATTACTAAGTTCTGACACTAAGTCATCACTAAATTTCTCATTCACTATAGAACTTTTATCTTGGCATTATCTTGTTTCCTCAGTCAATATTGATCCTTGGTCAACATTGAATTTTATGCACACTGACTTTGTTTTAGTTGACACTAGCATCACTCAGAATAAACTTCAAAGTTTCTTTATCTTTTACACTCTTTCTCAGTCAAGCTTTACATAAGTGATGTATCTTGACTTTTATTGTAAAGACTTGAACATCAACATGGTTTAAACAATCTCTTTGTTTTGTCAAAGTCTAACTAATAAAATATCCAGTAATAGTTTCCTTTTCATAACTCAACCTTTCCTCTAGGTGTTTTTGTTATGAGAAATCTCATAAATCAAATAGATGTGACATTTAGATCAGCTAGAAACATGTCTCATCAGTAGATTTGACATCAATGACAAAACAATAGTTGTAGTTTTCAACAATCTCCCTCTTTGGCATTGATGGAAACAACTTAACAATATTTTAAAAAATCACAAGTATATGAATACAATCTCCTTCTTTTTTACCATGCAATCCAACATATTTCACTTACATGAGTGACCAATATCCTTAGATTTATTCTAATTCTCATACATATATTTCTAGTAACTCCATCTAAGTTCTTGAGTTTAGACATCTCTTCCTCTTTCATTATGTATCTCTTCCTGTTTGGTATATACCTCCCTTTGTAATATATCTCTCCCTCTATAGTGTATCTCTCCCTCTTTGACAAAAATGTCAAAGATACTAACTTTCTTGGCTTCATTTCACTTCATACATCTTGAGTATTTAGATATTTTCATGTTTGGGTGACTTCTATCATCTATATATGACTAATCCATTATTCTATTATGAACTTCAATACCTTAGGCATATTGTAAAGTAGAATTTTCTGCATCAATGTGTATGATATTTTGGTTAGCACATTTGATGCAATGCACCATTCCTCCTTAAGTTTCTTTGCTTCGGGGAATCACCCCTAATTTACCTCTAAGAATATCATGAGCATCTTTAGATAAGGCTTTAGTGAATATGTCAAAAAAAATTTCTTTGGTATGTACATATTATAACTTCACTTCTTTGGCTTGAACTAGTTCTCTCAAGTAGTAATACTTGATAGCAATGTGCTTTGTCTTAGTGTGCATCACTAGATTCTTTGATATATTGATAGCACTTGTGTTATCACAATAGATAACCACTAGATCTATAATTTCTTCCTTCATTCCCTTCAATAATTTCTTGATCCACATAATATTTGAATAGTTCACTATAGCAGTCACATACTCAGCTTCATTTGTTGATTGGGAAATATAGTTATGTTTCTTTTTTGTCCATGAAACCAGTCTCTTTCCTAGAAATAATGCACCTCCACTAGTTCTTTTTTTGCCATCAATATTTCCTACCCAATAAGATTAAATGAATACCTTTAGTTCAAATCTATCACTTCTCTTGTAATATAGTCCATAATCTTTTGTAGCTTTTAGATATCTCAATATCCTTTTCACTGCCATCATGTGATTCTCCTTAGGATTTGCTGAAAATCTAGCAACTATCCCAACTACTAATGCAATATCAAGTCTACTATGAATAACATATTGCAATTTTCCAATAACTAATCTATATAGTGTTTGGTTCACATCAACATATTCATCCTTTTTAGATAGCTTATGTCTTGTAGACATAGATTTTCTCACTATCCTTGACTCTTCCATTCCAAAAGTTTTTAGTATTTTCTTGATATATTTGGACTGAGTAATGAAAATACCAAACTTCATTTGATATACTTGCAATCCAACAAAGAATTTGACTTCACCAAACATTGACATTTCAAATTCCTTCTTCATTTCATTAGCAAATTATTTGGATAATGCTTCATTTTCTCCAAATATAATGTCATCAACAAATATTTTAGATAGAATTACTTCATTGTTCTTACCAGCCTTCAAGTATAGATTATTGATATCTTTTGTCCTTTCAAAACTAATCTTCACTAAGTAATTATTAAGTCTTTCATACCATGCTCTTGGGGCTTGTTTCAATCCATATAGAGCTTTGTGTAGTTTACATACCATATTCTTCATTTCTAGATCCACAAATCCTTTAGGTTGTTCAATGTACACTTCTTCCTCAAGTATACCATTTAAAAATGCAAATTTGATATCCATCTGATATACCTTGAAATTCCTATAGGTTGAATATGCAAGTAGAGTTATGACTCCTTCTAGTCTTGCAACAAGAGAAATTTTTTCTTCATAGTCAATTCCTTCTTCTTGAGTGTATCCTTTGCATACTAGTCTTACCTTGTTTCTTGTAACTTCACCATTTTCATTTAACTTATTCCTCAAAACCCACTCTTTTACAATAACATTTTTATCCTTTGGTATTAGTACTAGGGTCCAAGTTTATTCTTCTCAATCTCTTTAATTTCCTCATTCATTTCTTGGATCCAATCTTCATTTTCTAGGGCATCTTTTACTGATTTGGTTTCAAATTCATAAATTGAGTATGTATCATCTCTAAGTCTTTTTCTTGTCATAGCACTTGATTCAACATCAGCAATTATGTTTTTAGGTTTCTAATGTCTTCTTACATACTTGGCTATCATAGGTGGTCTCCTTCTCTATTCTTCAATAGGTTCATCTTGAAAGATAATCTTAGGCTCATTAACTCTTCCTTTTTTAGGTTATGGTTCTGGTTTTGTATGCTCAGCATTGTTTGTGTGATGGTCGATATTGTCTATTTGTGATCAGCACCTTCTATCTATTGCTTGAAACCTACTATCTAATGCTCAACAACTTTTTGTTGCACCTTAGTATTTCCTATATGTTGGGGAACCACAATTTTGTTTTCTTGTTCAGTAGGAGTTCATGGAGCATCATCATCTACATAGATGAATGTACTATAATCTTTAGGTTCCATTTTTATTCATCAACATTTCTTTCTAGAAACTCATCAAATTCCACATTTGCACTTTCCACAACTTTGTTAATGCTAAAAATCAAACACTTATAAGCTCTACTCTTAGTGGAATATCCTAGAAATATGCCTTCATCACTCTTTGCATCAATTTTTCCATTCCTATTATCTTTAAATATATAGCATTTGCTTCCAAACTTTTTAAAATTTTTCACATTAGGAGCATATCCATACCATAATTCAAAATGTGTAGTATTTGTACCTTTCTTGACTTGTACTATATATTGGAAATATAGGATAGTTTACTAAGAGGAGAGGGGTGAATTAGGAACCAATAAAACTTAATCTTATTACACCAAATAATCCTTCATATATATTATGATCTAATTGCATGCATGAAAGATAGAATGCATTAAAATATTCATAACATATTGACACAAGATATGGTGATCCAAAAACCTTAAAAATAGAAAGTAAAAATGGGGTGGGGATGATACCCACAAGCTGTAGTACTGAACTATAAAGTTGGCCAGTTAAGGGTTACAATTGATCTCTTTTGATGATCTTCCCTATTAGGAGAAATAAGGACAACTAGGTTCAACTTATTAAAGGATTTACAAAACAAACAATGAAGTATGCACTCAGTAAAGAGATTTGAAAAAGACTAATAAGTCTACCTTGTGAAAGGATTTAACTAGTACACTTGCTAGGATGAACCAGTGGCTGATCTTTGATGTGCAACTCTGATTTGCTAGTTGAGATTCCTTTGAAGTGTAACAATCACCTCGTTGTGATAGATAAATCATTGCTACTTCTTATACTACTTGTATCCTTCTTAATTTTCACTTCTTCTTATATGATTGCTTTCTATATTTATTTTTTCTTCTTTGGATGTGATACAATACATTTCATATATGCAACTCCAAATTACAATTCATCAAAGTCGGCTAAAACACAAGTTTCACCAAAATAAACAAAGTCGGCTCAATTGTTGGCACTCAAGTTTTGAAGACAAAATTGATGAGGTTGTAATACTCAGAAACCAATGTCAACACTCAACATCATCATGCTTTTGGTAGATGTAGAAGCTTAGATCATATTAATCACTTCCAAGTAGTTTGAACTCAATCAGAACTTGTAACTCAGTGAACACTACAAAAATTGACATATAAATTGAATCACTTGGTTAATGCTTCTTAGCTCTATCAACACTAACACTAAACGCTTGATATAAACTGAATCACCTAGTTGACACTTCTTGGCTCAGTCAACACTAGATTTTACATCACTGATACTATGAACTTGGTAGATACAAGAGACCACAATTGACACTATGCAACTTAGATAATTCTATGAAGCTTACATTGTACTGTTAATCGATAGATACTACTTAGTGTGAATTGAATACTGATTCTAGAACTTGGTAGCAACTCTAGAACTCAGTAGAACCTAGATTACTCGATTAACACTATAAATTGCAAGATAATCTTAGTAGTTGCTACCCATTTGACTAAGTGTGAGTCACTAATAAAAAAACTTAACCATAGTGTCAACAATCTTCCCCTTTGGTATTAGTGACAAAAGCACTTATCAATCAAAATTGAAGTCTCAAAATTTCAATTCCAAAACGTTCTTTAGTCTCCATCCAGTGTCTTCAACTCGGTAACATACTCTATTTTTGAGATTTTTCAAAATTGATTTTGTAAGGATATTTTCTGATTATTTGTACATGTATTTGTAGAATATTATGTTGCTTCCCCATACATATATCACATATTATACTTTCCTCACTATATACATATATCTCCTATTTTATCTTCTCCCTCTTTTATATCATATCTTATCTCATCTTCTCCCCTTTATATCACATCTTCTCCCCCTTTTCGACATAAATGCCAAAGGTGTATGCTACAAGGTAATGCCAAAATGTGATAGGAAGTCAAAATGTACCTTTAAAATCAATGCCATTTTCTTTACCCAATTTTCATGTAACACCTTGCTTACATGCAATGTAATCTATACTTCTACTGATAACTCCATCATGTGATCAACTATGGAGAAGTTATTGTCATGGATGATAATTTTGGCATACAAAATGTGTTTCTACAATGAATCCATGTTTGGGAGAATCATGCCTTGGATTTATACAAGTGTGACCCTAGTCCTATCTTATTCCCTTAATAATTATGCTTGCAAATTAGTCAAAAATCTGATCTTTGAATAGTAAGAAGAACTGTAGCTTAGGTCAAGTGACAACAGGTGTGCACTTGCCTTCAAGTTTTCATCTATCTTAGATATTTTATCTCTAATTTCCTGAGTGAAGATAGATATATCACATAACTTTTTAAATAATAAATTAAAATTATTTGCAAAGGTTTCCAATAAGTTGAGACTAGTAGACAATTCTACTTGATTTATTGCAATTTTCTGTGCAACTTGCTCTAATAGTTTGTTCTCAAATTTCCTCTCTACTCTTTATAGAAACTTTTCTTGTCCATTTAGATATTCATTGAATTTCTAGAAAACTTTTACTAACTGAACCAAAATGGGTTGTGTACTATCAACCTCAGTACTTAGTGCATCTATAAGTATGTTCTTCACATCTTCAAGCACTTGGTTTTCTCAACTTTTCTCTTCTCTAAACTTATATTGCTTAGATTTATTTTGTAATAATTCATCTATGATGTTCATTTGATTAGGATTCAGAGTAGAGATATCCCAATTTGAGATAACTATATCCTCATCAAGATTAATGTCTTATTCTTCACCTTTATCTTTGCTTGAAACTTTAGTACTCAATTGAGGCTTTCTCTAAACTATCCTTGTACTTTCTATTTGCATACTTGGAATTGTAACCACAATAGAGATGGAAAGGATAGCAAAAAAAGTATATATTTTACTAATAGTATAATTACATGTTGTTGTGTAGCCAAATCCGATGATGGAGAAAACACTAGCTGCTCAGTAGATGAAGTGATGATCACTTCAGTCAATATAGTACTCAACTGAACAGGTGCAGAGATTGGTTGGGTGCATGGTGTTGCAATGGTTGCCACAACCAACTTGGTAGAATATTTATTTGAGCTTGATGGTATTAAATCTTTGCTTGAAGAGTGAGGAAATGAGGCCATCACTATTGTTGCAATCTTCTCTAGGTCACTTTCCTCAATACTTTGAAACTCAGGGAGATTCTCCTTGGTAGCTTCCTTTTCTTGCTCCCCATCATTCAAATTTTCATCATTTGTTTCTATATCTTCTTCATCATCTATGTCACTAATATGAACAACAAAATCACCCTTTGATGAAGTTTTTAGATATTCTTCCATGTATTTGTAGCTGTCTTCACCACATGTTCAATGTCATTTATCAATATCATGTATGTGTTGAATTTTTGAGTGAGCTTTTCTTCATTTTTCCTCATGGATTCTTTCACCTCTTTATCACTAAGACTCAACATGAGCTACCTTAGAGTCTATTCAAATACATCTTTTGCAATTTTCATAGCATTTTCCCATCTTGGCTTGATTTCTTGCATAAGTTCATTGGTAATTTTTTGTACAAGTTGACCAGGTGAGTATTTCCATTTACCAAGTTTTGAAATCATCATGTATTCAACTTGCTTCTTCTCATTTGCATTCTTGGTCTCATATCTGAGAGATTTGAGGTTTTCCATTCTAGATCCTTCTCCAATTTTCTTTAATTTTTCTTGAAATGTAAGTGGAGGTCTTTTTAAAATAATTACCTTGGCATCTTCCTCACATAATTTCGATTTCTTTCTTGATCTAGATGTTTTTCTTGTGAATACTATAGTACATGACTTAGTGCATTTGGTTATGATAATTTTACCCTTCTTCTTGATTAGCTCTTCTTCTTCATATTTTGTTTCTTCTACATCATCCTTTGCATCATCTTCTTCCACATCATCTCCTTTTCCTTCTGTCAATAGGAGAGTAGAGCTTTCTTGCCTTAGTTTTTCTATCCTCTTCTTTCCTTTACTGACTACTTAAGGAAGCTTGATTTCAAGTTCTATTCTAGCTTTGGCTTCATCAAAAGTACCAAAATATGTGGCCTTAGGATCTATAGGTTCATTCAATAATGTCTCAATGATATCCTTGTTGTCATCAATGTTAACCTCATAGCTTAGAGGCTAAACTTACACCACTCTAGGTTTGACTACTTGAATGTACACTTTGTCATAGTCCACCATGAAACAAACATCATCCTTGTAATCTTCTACAAGTTTCATTGGAATTATATATCTACTATTCATATTTTCCTTGAATGAATCAAAGTAATTGTCCATGATACTCACAAAGTTCTCACCATCTTTTCTATATATTCATTAATCTGATATAATACTGGTACATCTTTTTCTCCATATGACTAAACCTTTTGAAGGGAAAAAAATTTTCACAAAGAAGAATAAATGAGTTAAGAGTGAACCAAACTTATGCAAATTGTTCTTTGAAGTTCTGATGCTCTCCATGTTCTTATTGAACTAATTCAACCTTATTTCAGCAAGGTCAAAGAACATGTTGTTCTTTACTACCTTGAGAGCTAGATCAACTGCCTCACATGATACACTATTGAGATGACTAGAGCTGTAGATCTTATGAGCTATCACATGAATTCCAAATTTCAGCTCCATGTTAGTCACACTATTGATCTTCATACCTCTTCCATCCCACTTGGCAAGAGTTTTTCTTTCCAGTTATACCCGACTTAGAGTTTTTGTAGACTTTAGTTTGTTCAACATTGGGAGCCCTATGATTCGATGAATCATTTTCTTTGTTATTTGAATAGGCTATTCCAACCATAGCTACCCATTGTGTACATGACTAAGAATAAACCTTATCCATTTTATCTGAAAGTCTTAGGGCATATGCGGAATGTGTGTTAAACCATTGGTTTCCAAATGTTGATGCTCGTGTTTGAACACACCATTAAAACATAACTTTTCCAGAGTCTCATCCATCTCTAGCATTCCAATATCTTATATCAAAAAATGAAAATGTGAATGAATATTGTTAAAAAGTAGTACCTTTAGTAGAATCTGTGACTAAGCTCCAGTTGGATCAAGTGCTTCTGCAATTGTCAAACTCAACTTAAAGTCTAGTGTCTTCCATTCAATTCCACAAACCAACATCTTGGACCCTTTCCTAGTTTTGCTACTAGAAGACACCATGCTTAGTAGGGATTGTGAAAACATGAAAATCTTCAACAAAAAACACACAGATCACTTGGAAGCACAGAAATTGCCCTTTGCAAATAGCTCTTCAAAAATTCATTGTGAGAAATGAATTAGATTTCCTTCCTTTTAACATATTTCCATTTTTCAATCGTAATATATGCTTGGTATGATCACTCATTAGGTGATAGATTGTCTTGCACTTAGTTCAATATTAATTCTTAGTAGAGTCATTCATAGCTCAGTGTCCACACAATATTTTACTGTATCTCAACCTTTCTTGGCAAGGTCTTGCAACCTGGCCTAGCTCAGTAAGGTCTTGATTTTCTAGTAATAACTCAATGTTCCTTTTGTATCTTAAATGTTGATATGGATCTTTCCTTCTAGCTGGCTGAAACAAATGTAATATGTCTCCTTCAGAGTCTCAGTTATAGTCATTCCTATGGGAGATCAAGTTGAAATGCTTGAGTCACCCAATTCTTGAATGACATGTGCTTCATGACTCGGACTTGTATTCTCGAAAGATCTTGGAATCCATTGCTGCCTCATCGACTTTCTAATATTATCAACTTTGGTTTTCTTTTCATATTTAATCCTTCCAATGTTTATACTATTCTTGGCAAGATGTCCAAGTTTTGTACAAAAAAACATCTTCTAGTGGTGTCTCTTGTCCTCATGAGATGTTTCACACAATTTTCTCCATTGTACCCAAATTCTCCATAGTAGTGACATCAATACCATGTGTTGTAGCCCATCCAAATATAGCTTCACAATCTATTCTACTAGGTTCAATATCTTGGTTTTGCATTCAAAAGATTTGTGTCCATTCTTCTTGCACTTGTGACATTTACCTTCAAACATAGGTGTCTCCTTACATTCACTTTCTTTATGACCATGTTTAGTTCAATTGTAACACTTTCCATTAATTTTTTCTTTACCATTACTCTAACATTTTTTTGATGTATGACCTAACTTACCACAATGATTGCAAGTAGGTCTTTGATTCTTTTGAGCTCCTTGCTTGGATGATTCACCTTCTTCTATGTATCCTATTCCTACTTTTCCTTTCTATTTTTATTGACTTTTCTCATTCAACTGATTCATATCTACTTGAGATTTCATCATCCTCTCATTGGTTTGCAATATTTCATTCTATGATCTTAGATTCATGATTTCTTCATCTATATTAGTAAGATAATAAATGAAGTCTACCTATTGAAGGGATAGATGTTGAATTTCATTTTTCTATCCTTCTATCTCTTCTTTGGCTTTGTCATTTTCTTCCATGACTTCACATAATCTTACTAATTGAATTTCCTATTCTCTTTTCAACTTTCTAGCTTCTTCTTGAAGATTGAAATTGTTTTCCAATAGGTCTTTGATTTCCTCATCAGCTTCATCTAAATTTTTTTTTGGATAGATATCTTCAATTCTTTCTTTAGTGTAGAGATCATCATTCATTTGTACTGCAATATCTTTTCCTCTTTTCAAGGATTGAGAGAGTTGCTCCTTTGATTTCTTCAATTTCCCAATAGCCAATTCCAAATCCAACTTTTTATTGTCAATAGCCCTATCTAGCTTGTATACCTCCATTGTCTCTAATCTTTGCTCAAGTTGTTAAACTTCTTCTCTAAGAACCACAAAGTTTTGATACCAATTGTTGAAAATATAGGGTAGCTTACTGAGAGGGGAGGGGTGAATCAAGAACCAATAAAACTTAATCTTATTACACCAAATAATCCTTCGCATATATTCTAATCTAATTGCATGCGTGAAAGATAGAAGGCATTAAAACATTCATAACATATTGACCCAAGGTATGCTAACCCAAAAACCTTGCAAATAGAAAGTAAAACTGGGGTAGGGATGATACCCACAATTTTTAGTACTACAATATAAAGTTGGCCAGTTAAGGCTTACAATTGATCACTTTTGATGATCTGCCCTATTATGAGCAATAAGGACTACTAGGTCCACCTTGTTAAAGGATTTACAAAACATACAATTAAGTATGTACTTGGTAAAGAGATTTGCAAAAGACTATTAAGTCTACCTTGTGAAAGGATTTAATTGATACACATGTTAGGATGAACTAGTGGTTGATCTCTAATCTGCAACTTTGATTTGCTAGTTGAGATTCCTTTGAAGTGTAATGATCACCTTGCTATGATAGCTAAATATTTGTTGCTCCTTATACTAGTTTTAGCCTTCTTAATTCACACTTCTGCTTATATGATTTCTTTCTATATTAATTTTTTCTTCTTTGGGTGCGATACAATACATTTCATGTATACAATCTGAATTAGAATTCATCAAAGTTGTCTATAACACAAGTTTCACCAAAATACAAAAAGTTGGCTCAATTGTTGGCACTCAGGTTCTTAAGACAAACTCAGTGAGGTTCTGATACTCGACAACCAATTTCAACACTCATCATTATCATACTCTTGGTAGACATAGAATCTTGGTTCATACTAATCACTTCCAAGTAGTTTGAACTCAGTCAGCATTGGTGACTCAGTGAACACTATGAAACTCAACATATAAACTAAATCATTTGGTTGACACATCCTAGCTTGATCAACACTAATGTTATGAACTCAGTATAAAATGAATCATTTGGTTGACACTTCCTAGCTTGGTCAACACTATATTCACATCAGTAATATTGTGAACTCAGTAAACATTGGAGACCGCAGTTGACACTGTGCAACTTAGTTAATACTATGAAGATTAGTTTGTACTATTACTTATCAACTCGGTAGATATTGCTCAATGTGAAATAAATACTAATTTGGAACCCAATAGCATCTATAGAACTTGGATTACTCAGTTAACATTGTAAACTGTAAGATAATCTCGATAGCTGCTAACCATTTGACTAAGTGTGAGTCACTTAAAAAAACTTGACCATAATATCAATGCTCTATTTAGAGTATAGACATCAGTACTGATAGCTTCTCTCCAATATTTATGTGATAAATTCTTCTCCATCATCAATGTTCTAGCACTATCCATTATTAATCTATTTCTTCTTTTACCTATCCCATTTTGAGGAGGGGTGCTTTGTGCTGACATCTATCTTTTAATTTCTCTGTCAGTGTAGAATGTATTGAACTCATTGGAAATGAATTCACCACCTCTATTAGATCTCAAACACTTTAGACTCCTCCCTATTTATTTTTCAACTCTAGCTAAATACCACTTAGATAATTGAAAGGCATTAGATTTAGCTTTGAGAAACATCACAGTCATCATCCTAGAGTAGTCATCTACAAATAGAATGAAAAACTTATCTCTACAATAGCTTTGAACATCAATAGGTTTGTTAGAATATAAAGTCCACCACTACAACTAGTTGGGGGGGGTGTGAATCAATTATCCAACTATTATGACAATTATCAACCTTATTAAACCTTAACCATATGAGCAATATAATCAGCAACCATAACAAGATACTCATACAAAATAACACTAGATATGTTAACTAGGGAAATCCTTGATCAGAGGGAAAACCCTAGTGGGGATGGTACCCACAAGATGATGTACTAATATAAGTATTCCTTATTAGAGGATGGACCTAGTTAGGAGTCAATAAAAAAACTTAGTACATATCAATACCTATTAGGAGACTTTGAATCCCTATTAGGATATTCCAACCCTATTAGGAGTTGTAGTAGGCAGATGGACCCACTATCCAAACAACTTTGGGGAAAAGACAAATGAACTCATTGTCTAAATGATCTCTATATTATTCCTTGAAGAATAATAAAGTTGAACTATACTTTGTTTCCTCTTCTTCTGTCATGTCAACCCAACTTCTACTCCTAATATCGATACCATATCACCAACTTTGCATCCAATAATCCCTTGGATCACTTACTCGCATTAACCAAATTCTCTTCTCTTGTTCGCACACTTTGCATTTATTCAACATATAATTCACACTACACAACCAAGGAAAATACTTTCCTTTATACCATGTCCCTAAAATAATTCTTTGAGTCAACCTTGAGGCTTTCCCAATTAATTATAATAGGACCATATTAATACAATTAATTATTTTGCAACTACACAACACTATCATCTCACAGTCTTTAGAACTCTTCACATGTTTGACTTTAGGACTTGCACACTTCTTGATGTCATCATCAAATTATCCTATGTTACTTTATAACTTCACAAATCTTGATTCTATATCTATTAGGAAATACAATCTAATCATCAAAAACTTGCTTCTCAAGTACTCTATCTTTATGCTTCTTTCTATAAATCAAGTATATTTTTTGTATATCTTTGACTTACTTGATGCACACTTAACCTCGTCATCAAGAAAAAGTGTAGAACAAATCCTTCATTATGCATCACCTGGACATCAAACCTCTATCTATACGACCATGATCTTTGTCTCCTACTCTCCTAGTCTTCATAAAAACCACACTATGTTGTCATCAATGAAAAATACAATCATGAATGCAACACATTAATTATGCTACATGCTCATTGATGCTTAGGATACTCCTTCAAAGGAATACCTACTAGAAAATTTATCTAATAATTAAAACATTTATTAACCTTAAACAATCTTATCCATTCAACCAAAGTAAACAATAACCATAACAAGATGCACATAGATAATTGCACCAAATATGTTAACTAGGGAAACCATTAATCAAAGGGAAAACCCTAGTGGGAATGATGTCCACAAGATGATGTACTAATATAAATATTCCTTGTTAGAAGATGGACCCTATTAGGATTCTATTACAGCATTTAGTACATAGAGTCCTTGTTAGGAGACCTTGAATCCTTGTTAGTGTTGAGATAATAGGTGTTGCACACATTGCATAATATTGTTATACTGTGAAATTTTATTTTATTGTACATTGTTACACCTAGATAGATGTGCAATATATAAAGATTCCCATGAGATATACTTGATGAGTTGTATTGTAATATTGTGATAATATTACATGTAATTATTTAATATTGGAGAAAAGAATTAAATTTTCAATATTAAATGTGGGGTCAATGGGTTAGGTAGCACATGGTTTATGTAATACCACTTGATGGTTTTGTGGGACTTCCTACTATATAAGCAGCCACAAGGGTAGTTGTTGGTGTGAGAAGAAGAAGGAAAAAAGGGAAAGAGTTGAGCAAGACAAGGCTTGATAGGTTAGCCAAGGGAGCATTTGTGAAGGTTGGAAGCATGTCATGAGATGTGTGGATTCATGCTTGTTCACATGGATTGCTCAGTTGTGGCTATCCCATTGAAGGCTTCCATGGTTGTATTACAATGGTGTTTTTTCTGAATAATACATGGTGATGGATGCTTTTGGAGGTTGGGTTTTTCCCTCAATGAGGGTTTCCAAGGGTATATCTTGTTTCAAAAATTTTATGGGTATGTTGTCTATTCTCTTGCATCTGGATTTCAATTGCATATTTATTTTAGATATGTTATGGTTTATGTAGAAACAGTTATATTCTTTGTTGCAAGTTTCCTTACAAGTGGTATGAAATCTATAATTTTATTATTGTAACCCTAGATTGAATCAATGAGAATGCATGATAGGATAAAAGAAAGGGCAAGATATATGATTATTTTATTACAGATATGAGGGTTTTGGGTTCACTATTATGATGAGATGTTGGTAGATCTTGGGCATGTGAAATTGTTTGACAAACAGGCTTTTCAGATGTTTCATTTAAATGAGGTTTTAGGGGGTAGCTTGCAAAAATGACCTCCTAGGTAAAAACATACCTCACCATTGCATCCAGTTCAATGTTTCCATATATTTTTATATATAATATGCCCTAGTTTGGCCATGTTTAGAGGAAATGAAAGAGTTTTTTAGTTTCAGTTCATGATGGCCACCAAATTTAATCCTGTCAAAATTTTTGTCACAAAAAAAAACATTGCAGTGAAAATGGTAAAAAGACTATTGTAGTAAAATGGCCATAACTTTCTCTTAGGATATCAGATCTCAGACTTCTTATAGGCATTGGAAAGCTAATTCAGAGCACTACAACTTGGTGTAGGTTTAGTTCTATGATTTTGAAATTTTGTTACATTTTAAGAGCCCAAAAATTAGATATTTTTATTTTGAGCATAGATTAGGTCATAACTTGGGCATACAGAGTTAGATTTTGGAATTCAATTAGTCAACAAAAAGCTCTTTGAAAGCTCTACACATTGGTTTAGATTTGGTGCAGGTTTAGAATGGTTTATTTGGTGATATATTAATTTGAATAGTTTATGATATAAATTGACTATGGTAGCATTGTGAGTCTATGACATTGTATATTTGGAGATTTAAGATTTGATGTTGTTGTATACTCAGTTCATATTTCATATTGGTCTAATGATGATATGGTTATCAATGTTTGGTTTGGATATGTATGATGACTTGTTGGGTCTGCAAGTTGTGCAGTGTTTAAGCAATCTATACTTACAAGTTGCATTTGTTAGGAATAAGGTGTCTCAACCTTGTATAATTCCTATTCTTATTATTATTTGTTTTGTAAAATGTATTTTTTCAAATAATATGTAAATGTAAGTGTACATGTCTAGTTGGCATGTTGATCACTTACATGTGTCGGCATCTTGAAGTGTGTGAAGGAGATCATGGTTGAAATGGTTATGACGGATTCCTATGATGCGTAAGAGCTATTTAAGGAATAAGCTATGACATGTGTAAGAGCATCTTATGACATGAGGCCTATTTGGGCATCCAAGAATGAGTGGTTGGTGTGTGTAAGAGAATATGCCAAAAATAGGTTGGTATGACAGATTCCCTTACACTTCTCTTGTGACTACTATTTTTTGCAGATTCTATGACAAGCTATCATTGTCTATTCAAGGGATGGATGCCCTTTTCTTGGTATGGGATGTACATGTGGCATTGTGCATGTTTCTTGGTGGTTGAGCCATGAAAAATGCCCAACTCCATTATGGGCATTTTGTTGGGTCTTAAGATGTTCATAAAATGAGTATTGCATGTTGTAATGCAAAAGTGTGATAGATGAAAGTTTGCAGCTATTGAGGTGTTGCTGGAATCTTCTATCATTGATGTTGAACTTGCATTGCAAGTGTATTGTAATTTTGTGTTGAAGATAATACATTGTGCAGGTTCTGGAGGGGTGGGGTTGTTTTACCAAAAGGTTTTTCCCCATCGGCAAATCTTTGTGTTATGTATTCTTTCTCTATCTATTTTCTGTATGTATGGTTGGCTACAATATTTTTGTTTACATGATATTGCATCTGTAAGTGTAGAAGATTTTTAAAAGGATTTGCACCATACTTTCCTTATGAGATTAGTGTAGGAAGCTATTTCCGCACCTGAGTTTCCTTACAAGTGGTATCAGAGCTTGATCAACTTTTGATCCTAGTTGTTGGGTAGGGTTTTTTGAGCTAATCTTAAGTTGAGTGGGAGTCTTGTGCAGAGTATCCTAAATCTTATTTGCAGATTGAGATGGCGAGTTCATCATATGGAAGAATGGAGGTGGAGAAATTTAATGGCACTAATTTTGAGTTATGGAAACTCAAGATGGAAGACATGTTGGAAGATCGTGACCTATGGGAAGCGACTACAAGCACTAAAAGACCAGAAACTATAACTCAAGCAGATTGGGATATCAAAGACCGTAAAGCTAAGGGTTTCATAAGACTCTGTTTAACCGATGCAGTCCTTCTGAATGTTCTAGATGAGAAAATCGCATATAGTTTGTGGGAGAGACTTGGGGTCGTGTATCAGGCCAAATCTCTAGTGAACAAGTTGTTCCTAAGGAAGAAGTTGTATTCTCTATGAATGGAGGAAGGTGGATCCTTAACGGATCATTTAAATGCATTTAATCTGCTGGCTGCATAGTTGACATTCTGCTGGTGTCAAGTTAGAGGAGGAGGATCGTTGCTACACACTTTTGTGTTCTTTACTAGATTCATGGGACTATCTTGTGATGGCTCTTGGAAGCACATTAGTCACCTTCAAAATGGATGATGTGGTGTATTCGCTGCTATCAGAGGAGATGCAGAGAAAGGCTTCCGTTTCGAAAAAAGAAGCCCTTGCTGTTTGTGGAAGATCCATGGAAAGAGGAAAGAAAAATGATAATAAGTCTAAGAATAAGGGTAGATCCAAATGTTGTGGGAAGTCAAAGACTTCCAATAAGTCCAAGGCAAAATGTTGGAACTGTGAAAAGATTGGGCACTTCCGTAAAGACTATAAAGAGCCTAAGAAGAAGAAGAAAACCTCAGATTCTAGTTCTGAAAAATCTCAAGAAGATGGCGATGCATTCATCATAGGTTTGGAAGCCCATGCATCTGATGATGTGTGGTTGGTTGACTCGGGTGCATCTTTTCACATGACCTCTCATCGAAACTGGTTCTCAAGATATGAAGAGTTTGATGGTGGAAAGGTGTACTTGGGTGATGATTCTCACCGGAAGATAGTTGGACGTGGAAGGGTCACTATCAAATTTCTTGATGGACGAGTAAAGGGAATCAATGGAGTTATATACACTCCAAGTCTAGCATGAAACCTATTATCTGTAAGTATGCTGAACGATGTAGGTGTGCAAGTTGTTTTTTCGAAAGAAGGATGTAAGACGATTAGAGGATCGATGGTGCTTGCTAAGAGTACTAGGAGAGGTAATTTTTTCCAGCTAGATGCATGTATTCCTCTATGTAACAGTTCTTCATCCTCACCATCTGAATGAGTAGTGAAGAATTCTGTGGTTATTGGTTCTGATGGCAATGCAAACACTTTGAAAGGAAAGCTTCTTGCAGAAAAGACAATGTTGTGGCATATGAGATTTGGCCACATTGGTGAGAAGGGTCTCAGAACCCTAGAAAACAAAAATCTCGTTGAGGAGTTAAATGATTGCAATCTCGAGTTTGACTTCTGTGAACACTGTGTATATGGTAAACAAAATCGTGTTTAGTTTTACTCTAGTTCTCACAAATCTTCTAATGTATTTGGTCCTTTAAAAGTTCCTTCGATCTCCAAGTCTATATTTTTTGTATCTTTCATAGATGATTATAGTAGAAGGACATGGATTTATTTCCTTAAAAGTAAGACACAAGTCTTTAGTTGATTCAAGGAATTTAAAGCCCTTGTAGAGAATTAGACTAGTAAGAAGATTAAGTGTGTGAGAACTGGCAATGGTGGTGAGTTTTTCTCAGCAGAGTTTGAACAGTTCTGTAAAGAACAAGGGTTTTGAGAGGCATAAGACAATTCCTTATACCCCGGAGAAAAATGGAGTTGCAGAGAGAATGAACAGGACACTAATGGAGAAGGCTAGGAGTATGCTTAGTGGAGCTGGTTTAGAACAAAGGTTTTGGGCAGAAGCTGTGGCCACTGCTTGCTATCTGGTTAACAGATCTCCTACATCAGCTCTTGTTGGTAAGACACCCATGGAGGTGTGGTCTGGTAAGAAGCCTTCAATTAGACATCTTCATGTTTTTGGTTGTGAAGCTTATGCATATGTTCCAAAGGAGAAAAGATCTAAGTTGGAAAACAAAGCTGTTAAATGTATTTTCATCGGGTACAGTGCTGGTGTGAAAGGATACAAGCTTTGGGATCCTGTGACTAGTAAGGTGTTGTATAACAAAAATTTTATTTTTAGAGAGCTAACATCTTCTCCTATTGTGCTACAACCAGATGAAAAAGAAAAAGAAAAAGATGTTGTTCAGTTGCCTCCTACCCCTGAGAAGACTAAATAGAGAGACCATGTTGGGTCTAATGATGAGGAGAGCTCTAGCAGCTCTGACAGTTCAGAAGAAGAGGAAGAACAACCTCAACCTCAGCCCTTGAGGAGATCCACAAGAGAAAGAAAGCAACCAAAAAGGTTTGGTTATTCTATGTTAGATTCCAGTTGTGCTTTTTCTTTGATTACTAACACTGATGAGCCTAGATCTGTGAAAGAGGCTTTGGGCATGGAAGATGCAAGTTCCTGGATTAAGGCTATGGATGATGAGATGGCTTCATTAGAGAAAAACAAAACATGGGACCTTGTACCTTTGCCTAAAGGGAGAAAACCTGTTGGCTATAAATGGGTGTTCAAGAAGAAATTTTGTGTAGATGGCAGTGTTGAAAGGTACATAGCTAGATTGGTTGCAAAGGGGTATTCACAGGTAGAGGGAATAGATTATGGCAAAATATTCTCTCCTATTGCAAAGTTGACATCCATTAGATTTTTTTTATCTCTTGCTCCATCATATGATTTAGGGATAGAACAGATGGATGTGAAGACAACTTTCCTTCATGGTGATTTGGAGGAAGAGATTTATATGTCACAGCTTGAGCACTACATTGTTAAAGGTAAAGAATCCTTTGTTTGCAGATTGAAGAAATCTCTATATGGTTTGAAGAAATCTCCTAGGATGTGGTACCTTAAGTTTGATGCCTTTGTGTTGTCAATTGGATTTGTAAGATCAAAATCAAATCATTGTGTTTATTTCAGAGTTGAAAATGATCGCCTTCTTATTGTTGCATTATATGTTGATGATATGTTACTGTTTGGGAAGGGTAAGGGTATGATTTCTGATTTTAAATCTTAGTTGTCAACACAGTTTGAGATGAAAGATCTTGGGGCAGCTAGGTACATCTTGGGTATGGAAATCAGTAGAGACAAGTCTAATAGAAAACTTTGGTTGAGTCAGAGTAAGTATGTGAAGCCTGTGTTGGACAAGTTCAACATGGAAGATTGTAGACCACTATGTGTTCCTATTTTTGTGGGAACAAAGTTATCTGTAGATGATTGTCCAAAATCTCCTAGTGAGGTGGAGGACATGAGTAGAGTACCTTATGCTAGTGCAGTTGGCAGTCTTATGTATTCTATGGTCTGTACTAGACCGGACATTGCCCAAGCAGTGGGAGTCCTGAGTCAATTTATGGCTAATCCTGGATAGGTACATTGGGATGCAGTTAAGCGAGTATTCAAATATTTGAGGGGTACATCAAATTACTCCATATGTTATCATGGTAACTCTTCTGGATCTCCGCATTTAGTTCGTACTCATGGGTTTGTGGATTCAGATTGGGTAGGTGATATTGATTGCAGGAGATCCACCAGCGGTTATGTGTTCACTATGTTTGGTGGTACCATCAGTTGGATGAGTAAGCAACAACCTGTGGTTGCTTTGTCCACTACAGAAGCTGAGTACATGGCTGCTACTCATGCTTGTAAGGAAGCCATTTGGCTTAAGAGATTGTGTTCTGATGTTGGTGTTGATGCAGAACAGATTACTATTTGGTGTGATAATCAGAGTGTTATTTCCCTTGTGAAGAATCCAACTTTCCATGCCAGAACAAAGCACATTGATGTGTAGTTTCACTTTGTGAGAGATATGGTGGAAGATGGAAAGGTAAATTTGGAGAAGGTAGATACTGTGAAGAATTTTGCAGATGCATTAACGAAACCAGTGGGCAATGAGAAGTTCAGATGGAGTTCGGAGTCTATGGGCCTTTTGGCCTCTAGCGGTTAGTTCCTGTTATGTTCCTGTTGCTCTTACAAGATGTTCGACAAGTGGGAGAATGTTAGGAATCAGGTGTCTCAACCTTGTATAATTCCTATTCTTATTATTATTTTTTTTGTAAAATGTATTTTTGCAAATAATATGTAAATGTAATTGTACATGTCTAGTTGGCATGTTGATCACTTACATGTGTCATCATCTTGAAGTGTGTGAAGGAGATCATGGCTGAAATGGTTATGATGAATTCCTATGACGCGTAAGAGTTATTTAAGGAATAAGCTATGATAGGTGTAAGATCATCTTATGACATGAGGCCTATTTGGGCACCCAAGAATGAGTGGGTGGTGTGTGTAAGAGAATATGCCAAAAATAGGTTGGTATGATGGATTCCCTTACACTTCTCTTGTGACCCCTATTTTTGGCAGATTCTATGACAAGCTGTCATTGTCTATTCAAGGGATGGACGCCCTTTTCTTGGTATGGGATGTATATGTGGCATTGTACATGTTTCTTGGTGGTTGAGCCATGAAAAACACCCAACTCCATTATGGGCATTTTGTTGGGTCTTAAGATGTTCATAAAATGAGTATTGCATGTTGTAATGCAATAGTGTGATAGATGAAATTTTGCAGGTATTGAAGTGCTGCTGGAATCTTCTATCATTGATGTTGAACTTGCATTGCAAGTGCATTGTAATCTTGTGTTGAAGATAATACATTGTGCAGGTTCTGGACGGGTGGGGTTGTTTTACCGAAAGGTTTTTCCCCACCGGCAAACCTTTGTGTTATGTATTCTTTCTCTATCTATTTTCTATATGTATGGTTGGCTACAATATTATTGTTTACATGATATTGAATCTGTAAGTGTAGAAGATTTTTAAAAGGATTTGCACCATACTTTCCTTATGAGATTAGTGTAGGAAGCTGTTTCCGCACATGAGTTTCCTTACAGCATTTATAGCTTGGTTATGGATTGTCTTTTCCCATTGATCTTTCATTATTAATGCATATTCAAATTGGTGGCTTGGATTTGGGTTGTCTATGTCCTAAGTCACATGATTTGCTAATGTTTTCTTCATGTAGAAGGGATGAGATGTTGTTACTAGGTATATTCATGCTGGAGGATTGTGGTTGACTATTTTATGCTAATAGGTTGAAAATATTCAGAGTTAGATGCTTAGTTCATGGATGTGATCATGGTGCCATGGATTTTGGCATGACAAGATTGGATATATAGGTGCATCCTTGATGTTTATTGACTTAGATTTCTGATTTGGTTATGGTGGTATATCTACTTGGTTGAGGATCATGGTTATTTGGTTTCTTTTGAGGAGCTCATGATGTACACTTTGAGTTCTTTGATGTTTTTCTGCCTTGGTTGATTCTCATGGTTAGAGGATGGTTTTTCATCATGATGCCATGGATAGCTTGGATACAAAGTTTAGTGGGAGCTTGTGCAGGATTAGTTCCTAGTTTGGTTTGTATCTTCTTGGGTTTGGAGATCTTGGTTTCACTTGGTATTGACACATTGGTTATGTGAGTGTAGACCTGGAGGATCTTCATGTAGGAGATGGAATTTATGATGCCATGGGTGACTTGGTACCATGGTTGAATGGGAGTTTATCACATTGATATATTTATTGAGTATTTGTAGATGTTGGAGGTTTGTCTTAGATCCTATTGCTACTAAAGTATCTTTGACATTTCTATGGTGTGTAAAGATGGTTAGATCTTGAAGACTCATGGAGTTCTTGGTTATCTTCATGGTGTATGGAGATGGTTTCATCTTGAGGACTAATGGAGTTCTTTGCAAAGGTGTGGTTTATGCTTTCATTTGACATGTTATGCTTGGTGTGAGGATGGTTTCATTATTATGTCATGGTATACTCTTGATACACATTTAGAGTTGTGACATGTTATAGCATGTTCATATGGAGCATGTTATCTCTTTGGTTGAGATAGTTTAGATAATATTATCATGTTTATGTTCCTAAGGCCATGGTTGAAACTTTGACATTGATCTTGGTTTAGTTTCTTGGTATTGAGTACATTGATCATTTTTTGGATACTTCATGATATTGTTATGTTGCATTTGGAATTTGGCATGGATTGATTGGTTACAGGTGCTTATGGATACTTAGAGACGGTGGTGATGCTAATTTCTCTTGGATTAGAGAAGTATTTGTTGGGATAGTTGATAGTTTTAGTAGGAAGCCTAAGGGGCATTCACCTTATATGGACTTGAGAGGATATTTTTCTTAGATGAGTCTTGGTTGGAGACTTGGATATCTTGATGAGCATTCTCATTCCCCACTCTTGTTCTACTCGGCAGTTTTCTACTTGCAAGGTATAGCCCATTGTTTATCTCAGGTACATTATGTTTATGCTTATCTTTGATGGATATGGATCTTGAGCTATGGTACATGGGTCTTTTATGGACGGTTCATTTGAGAGATGGTTTAGCATTGGTTATCTCTATTTGCAAATGTTTTTATGCTGGTTGAGTTTGGGAGATGGTTTTATATTGGGCATATTCCTTGGATTAGGAATAGTTATTCCTTGATTTAGGAATGGTATATCAGTTTGATCTTCTTTTGAGAGGCTTACATCCATGATTAGTTATATGAAATAGTTTGGGTGTTGTTGAGGGTTCTTGTTTGGGGTTTTATGGAGGAGATCATACTTGCATAGTTTACATCTAGAGATGTGTGTCGAAGGACATGATATAGGTTATGATTTGCATGGTTATCATCTTATATGTTTAGTTTCGCTTACATTGGATCTGAGATTGGTGAGAGATTTTGATCACTATTTTGTGCTCATGTATGTCATGTGAGAGATGCCATGGTTATTCCTTTATCTCTTTCCTTTGTTGGTTGTGGAAAGTTTGGAAGATTGTTGGAGATTTTTTATGAGAATTTGTTCTTGTAGGTTATTGGTTTATGTATTATGGATGTCCTTGAGACTACATGGATTCAATTATTTGAGTTTTTGTGAGTGTATTGGTTATAGATTTGAAATTATCTTTTGTAGTGAGAGGTTCTTGGTATATATGTGATAGGTATTGCTCTTGAGGCTTGTAATTGCAGGTTACAAATTGGATATGTTGATTATGTGAGATTCACTTAGTGTACCTTTGGAGGTATGGATAGTTGGATGGGTTGGTACTTGTTGTGGGTGAAATTTTAGCTATGGATACATGTGATTACCTTTGGATCAAGTTTTCTATGCTTTGCATTTTCAATTGGTACAAAATTTTATGATCTTCTAATGTGACAAATTGGGTGGGTTTCTCTTTGGATGGCTTCTATATATGTTTGGTGGCAATGGCATAATAGGAGGTGAGATCATTCATGTCTAAGATGCTGGTTACTTATATTTTGTTGTGGGCACCAGGATGGAACACTTCATGTACTTTGATCCATGATGGTGGATGTGCTAGGAGGGATTATTCCCTTTTTCATTTATTTTACTATGGATTGACCCTATGCAATGTATACAACAAGTGGGAGATTGTTGAGATAATGGGTGTTGCACACAATGCATAATATTGTTATATTGTATTATTTTATTTTATTATGTAATGTTGCACCTAGATGGACGTGCAATATGTAAAGATTCCCATGAGATATACTGGATGAGTTGTATTGTAACATTATGATAATATTTCATTTAATTATTTAATATTGGGGAAAAGAATTAAATTTCCAATATTAAATGTGGGGTCAATGGGTTAGGTAGCACATGGTTTATGTAATACTTCTTGATAGTTTTGTGGGACTTGCTACTATATAAGTAGCCACAAGGGTAGTTGTTTGTGTAAGAAGAAGGCAAAAAGGGAAAGAGTTGAGTGGCACAAGGCTTGATAGGTTAGCCAAGGGAAAATTTGTGAAGGTTGGAAGCATGGCATGGGATGTGTGGATTCTGTTGGTGCTAAAAATTGCATGGTCAATTTTGAGCACCATTGAAAAATTGAGCCCTATAAACGCTTTAAAATGACTTTGTACATGGTCGTCAGTTTGTACCCCGCTGTTGAGTTAATGCATAAATGGTGTTTAATGTTTCTAACACCTTCCATTCAGTGCATCTACCTATTTCATGAAGTTAAATTTACATCTCGAGTCATTTGCCGAAGTATTGTTTTGAAGCAAATGTCAGATCTACATTTTCACCTAAGTGTCAAACACCGACAAGAGGCCTTGTTTGCTTTTGAATATCTTGCACCCAAAAATGTTTCATGATTTTCCACTTTGGGAATATCTAGTGTCCATACTCAAAAACCTATATTTCAGATTTCCAGTCATTTCAAGTTCGTTTGACTAGGTTTTGAATCCCTCAAAGTTGGTCATTTAAATTTTCATGTTGATGCACATTGCACAAATTTTGGGAAGCCCTGTTTCAAGTGCTCTAACTTTGACCCAGTTAATCCAAATGTTGAAATTCCTTTTGCGTTGCATTGTGGACATCAAAGACTTGTCATGTTTCAAGTTTTAGCTCTTGAAAAATCCATTTGATCTATTTTCAAATACAATTCCAAATGGAATTTCTAAAGTTTTACTGGTGTCAGTATTTGCAGATTGATTGGAACCCCTGTTCGTGATGTAATATCTCCTGATCCGTGATAGGTTGAGTTGAATGGATTGTACCTCCTCTAAAAATACTTTAAGTGTGCTAGTTTGTAAGTCATGATGAATCCGTATGCACACTTTTCTAGGTCAATTCCATTTGCAAAAATTGCTGTCATTGTTCCCAGTTTGCAAAATTTTGCATAGCCCACTTTGAATGTCTGCCATTTGTGCCCAGTTATTCATCATGAGCCCAACTCGCATACTCATACTGTCCTCATGAAAGAGAACCAATGTCTCAATTTTCATCTTCCCATGTGCTCATTTTCCCAGTTTTCAAAGCCAAATCCAAACCCGATTTGTTGTTTTCTGACATGTTTTTATTGCAGGTAAATCTAAGAAGGCAATTTTGATAGTCAATATCTTTTGACTGGGAATTCATCATGAGACGAGATTTGACAAGGTTGACATAAGAAGAACAGAGAGCTAGTGTGTCAGATTTTAGAGCTTGATTGGGTGATTTGGTTAGTTTCTAAGGCTAGTCATCAGACCTCCTGGCACAAAATTGACAAGTTGAAAATTATGTAAAATTAGCCTCAAATTGATTGTTTAGCAGTTGAATTTGATTCCAGTTAGTATCAGATGTTTTGAAGATTAGTTTGAAGAGTCAGTTGCCTGGAAATGAAATTTTTTTTAGCTGGAGCCACTTTGGGGTCTGACTAATCTACATCAATTTGTTAAGAATGGTGTCTCTTGCAAGATCTATGGAGTGGCAAATGAGTATGGATGGGCTAGCCTTGACACTTTATAGGCACATATTTCTTTGGCTGGATTTAATCATATTTGAATCATATTCCTTTAGGTTATATGAGTCTAGTAAGGTACACTATGTTGTCATTGGACCACTTGAAGCAAATAAGACTTGTTCTTATTGGTCTAGAAGGAAATAAAAGGAGCCACGACAATCTACGTCAATAAGAAAATGCCTCCATAATCCCACACATTCAAACCAAAATGAGAACTCACGCAATTGACAAGGGATTCACTTTATATCACACTAGCATAGTAGAGAAAAGAGTCTATGCATGTAGATGCTGAAAGAACCAACGCTAAGCAAGAAACCACACAAAATGGAGATTCCTATTCAAGAAAAATCCATAATTTTTATAATAAAGCCACCAGTCTCAAAGGAATAGCACAAGAGATAACAGATCATGCCCAATAGAGGCAAGAAGGCATAGCCCATTCAAGAATAGAGAGACCACAAGTAGTTAGAAAGAGGCACGCTATACAAAGGAGCCCATGCCATAAAAGAAAGAGGGAAGCCATCCAACATGTGGAAGGAATAGAGAGCCACTGAGGAAGGCAAAAAAAGGGCAATAGAATTGGCACAATTCTTTAGTTTTAAACCATAACCAAGCACAGGGGCTCATTAAATGAAGAGTCAACATTGTCAAAGAAGCAACTAGCACCAAAAAGGGGGTAATCACATAGAGGCATCTCACGCAGGGGCAACAAGGATCCTGTCCATGCATGCCAAAGTAAAAAAACTATAGGGGGGCTTCACTAGTATATTTTAATTCAGAGAGGAGCCATTTTTGGGCTAAAGAGGCAGTCAATGAAGAACACACAGGAGCAGTTTGCAAAGTAGAAAGCCGCCTAGCAAGAATATGTAAGGAAACCAACTCACGCAAATAGAATGGGGAGACCGTAGTCTGTAGCATAAGGAAAATAAAAAATATTTCAATGGAAGCAAAGAAGCATATTATGGAGATTTTAGTGACTATGCCTTATCCCACATTGATTGTGGGAAGGCATTTTGAAGTTTTTAAATACAAAAGGTCACACATAATGAGACGTCCAAAAGAGAGTGCCTTTTGAAAGGCAAGGCCACTAGTTGTGTTAGGTCCTATCGATGACATCAGCGAGGTCTGACAAAACAAATTTTAATCAAAAGTGCATTAAAGCTGATGTGGTGGGAGATGAACACGATCGCACCATGTGGTGGGTCAAACAAATCCTACATACCTGCAAAAAGAAGTTGTGCACAGGATAAATAATGCAAGAATGCAGGAAGCTGCCAGGTGGCAGCAGGTCCCACATGCATGATGAGATGGCGTTACAGAGCAAGTTTAGGCAGGAGTCACCAAATTGTGACACGTGTCACAATCTGACGAGTGAAGCTTTCCTGCAATATCAAGATGCGCACTAGATAAAAAATGAAAGAAAGTGGGATTGTAACACATGGCGTAGGTCTTGGTGGCACCAATGTGGCATCTAATGCAAAGGTGGGCCAATCAAACAATGCCATGTGGCACCGGTCAAACAGAGGGTTGACCATGGATTGGAAAGAAGGAGAGAATTTGAAGAGTTAAAAAATAATTTAAAATTTTTTTCTTTAAAAAAAGGAGTTTGCATGTCAAGTTTTAATTTCAAAAAGGGGTCATTTTATATAGTTTTCACCTTTGGACATTTTAAATTTTTTAAAAATTTAAAATCTAAATGATGTGCAGAAATGATTTTTATAGCAAAGAGAGACTTTTTCAAATTAAGATTTTGGGGGCTTTCGGTATCAAAAATGGGAACTTCAATATACCACCCGAACCAGAACGAGACAAAATTTTTGATTCCGCAATTAGATTTTGCACAGAGTGCCATTGGTTCTTGTTATAGGGGGTTTTCTACCAAGTACTCAAAATGGTAACTATTTTCAGTTATGAAAGATCAAAATTGAATTCTAATGAAGTAATGACTTGAATGGGTTAAAGAGACAGTGAAAATGTAGTTGGGGTCACTTTCACTCAGTAAAAAATGAAGTTGTCACCAGTATTTTCATGGGGAAATCAGATATTTTGGTGATTCAAAGAATTTCATCATTTGAACTAGGATATTTGCAAATCAAGTGCAAGTAATGATGAAACAACAAATCAGATCAAATGGTAGAGAGATGAAGGAGGTTTTTAGTTGCACAAGATGGAATTCCAAATGGACACTTGTCATCTTTAGTTTCAATCTGGGAATTCATCTCCTTGCTATATTATTCTTTCTTTCTTCCATTTGATAGGTTCTAATTTTGAGAAAAAATGACTCACTACTGAGACACCATTCTTCAGCATTTCTCTGTTGTATTGAGCAGCATGTATGTTTTATGCAGATAGTTCTATTCTGTTAGGTGATCTATGAGTTATTTTTTGTATGCCTTTCATGTATTTGATTTCCAAGAAAACAAATAAAGTGCAACAAAGGGTTTCAAATTTAGTCTGAATCTTGTCTCCTGTTCATGGATATGTAATTTCTTCTAATTTGTGAACCAAAAGCATGAATTAGTTTCATTTCATTTTGGAATGTATGTGGCTAAAATGTCTTGTAGATGGAACAAAGAGCCATGTAATTGCTTGGTGTTTATCACAGGGTTTGCAAATTTCATGATGGGATAATTTTAGTATGAGATTGAAATCTGAAGCAAATGTCTGTTCACAAGGTGAAGGATAGATTAGGGATCTAGATGTAGTAATATTTCTGAGATTTCTAGAAGATGTATGGTTATAATTCATTTAATTGCCCAATAGATAAGGCACTGATCAGAGATAGGATCACTAGATTTTGTTGCTTATATTTGGGTCTTCTTGATATCAACATCAATAATCAAATGCTTTTCCCCTTTCATGTTGAAGAGCTATAATAGAATGCCCCCACTCAACTTATGAGGTTCCTAGATCTACATTTAGCTACTGTAGATTGATATTATTTCATGAGTTATCAGGAGAAATAAGGGTTTTATCTGCTTCATATTAGATTTAGTGTATGCTTTGATAACTAGTACCATATAAAGAATCTATAGGTCCACCCACCTAGGTTTTGCAGAGCCTGAAGAAGAAAAAGGGTGTAGCCTTATATTTGGCCTAGTGTCTAAATGGGCATGTTGAAAATGGGAGTTAGCTGCCCCTAGATGTATTTTTTTCTCATCAGGGTAATTGAAAATCGGTAATGTTTTCAAACACCAACAGATTCATGCATTTTCACATGGATTTCTTGGTTGTGGCTATGACATTGAAGGCTTCCACCTTCCATGGTTGTATTTCAATGGTGTTTTTCTTGAATAATACATGGTGATTGATGTTTTTGGAGGTTGGGTTTTTCCCTCAGTGAGGGTTTCCTAGGGTATATCTTGTGTCACAATTTTTTTGGGTTTGTTATTCTCTTGCATGTGGATTTCAATTGCATGTTTATTTTAGATTTGTTATCGGTTATGTGGAAATGGTTATATTATTTGTTGCAAGTTTCCTTATAGTTAGAAGATTCCAACCATGTTAGGAGTTGTGCCAACCTTGTTAGGAGGTGTAGAAAAATGTATGCAAGAAGAGCCTACTACCCAAACATGCAATTTCAATTATAAGAAGAGCTCACTACTCAAACATGTAATTTACTATTATGTTCTTCTTTCCTTTGTTCTATCAACCGAACTAGTCACTATCAGACCTTGTAGACTAGGTTGCAAACCTTGGATCCAAATATCAAACCTTAGATCACACAATAGAACCTTAGCAGTGAAGTTTCCTTTACTTCCATTCTACTCTGCTTAACTTCACATTCTACTCACTCTACTTCTTAAAATCACTTCTGATCAATTCAATTCCATACTCTATGATAAAATAAAATGTGCTTCCTTTATACCAAGTCCATAGAATAATTCCCTAAGTTGGATATTAGACCTTCTCAATTAATCATTATAGGACCACAATTAGAACACGTTACAATTAGCAATAACATAAATCTTCTTCTTTGTAACTTGAATAACTTTTCATATGTGCAATATTATGATGAGTAAGCTTAGCCTTGTCATCACCAACATTTCTTCTTCACATACTGAACCCCAATTCTTAGAATAACAACTCTACTAAGAGATATAACAACTTTACCTAAACAAACCTCTATAAACTCTATGTCAGAACAAACAACATCGTAACTTACATAACTTCTTCTAGAATTAACATTTCTTCATTCAAAATTAACAACATTTACTAAGTACTTAGAAGTATCTCTCATAACCTCAAATAGTGAGAATACTCAACTAGCCATTCGTACCAACTTGATCTTTACACTGTTCTTTTGTCAAATACCATAGAAAACTATTATGTTGACATTAATGAAAAACTCAGTCATGAATGTAACATATCATCATAGTAACATATCTAAAATACTCCCCCATAGAAATATCATCAACATTCATGCTTCCAAAAATCTCCCCTTTGGCATTGATGGCAACAAAGATGAAAAACATCTATTTCCAAGAATACCAACAAAAGATCGTTAATCTTACTTTTCAAATCCTCTTCATCAATCATTCTTTCCCAGTGATATACCTCAATGTTCTTTCTATCAAACTATCATTCCATGTTGTACTTCTTCCTCATGATCTACTCCTCATGATGTTTTTCCTCATAATGTTCTTCATGAAATACTTCTCCCCCATTGACATCAATGTCAAAGGTTTCGACAACTGTCAAACTCTGCACCAACTAATTCTTACTAGCTCAAGGGTCCAAATACACTATTCAAAACAACATCCAACAAGAGTCATAGATGACTCTATCCATCATAGATACTCCCCCATACAGGAAACATTAGCATTCAGTCCAGACAAATAATGGTGTTTTGTTACATTAGACTGATGCATCCTTGCATCTTCTACTCTGATCTAGGGAGGGGCATAACCCCTACCATACCTCACAAATACTAAAATGTCTCTTTCGGAAGAGGCTTAGTGAATATATCTACAATCTTTTCTTTAGTGCTCACATTCTCCAATCTAATTTTCTTTTCTGCAACTTTCTCTCTTAGCATGTGATACTTAATAGAAATGTACCTAGTCTTTGAATGCAACACTGGATTCTTATACATATTTACTGTGCTTGTGTTGTCACAATGTATGAAAATAGGTTCATTGATTTCTATTCTTATATCTTTTAACATCCAATTCATCCAAACAATTCTATTACATTGGTGTAATGCATCCTTGCATCTTCTACTCTAATGTAGGGAGGGGCATAACCCCTAGCATACCTCACAAATACTCAAAAGTCTCTTTGGGAAGAGGGTTAGTGAATATATCTACAATCTATTATTTAGTGCTCACATAATCCAATCTAATTTCCTTTTCTACAACTTTCTCTCTCAACATGTGATACTTAATATAAATTTTCTTGGTCTTCAAATGCAATACTGGATTCTTAGACATATTTACTATGCTTGTTTTGTCACAATATATGACAATAGGTTCACCGATTTCTATTCTTATATCTTTCAGCATCTGCTTCATTCAAACAACTTGATTATAATTGTTTTTTGTTGCAACATATTTTTCTTCCACTATACTTTGTGATTTACAATCATGCTTCTTGCTTAGCCAAGAAACCAATCTTCCTAGAAGAAAGAAGGCTCCACCATTGGCACTCTTTCTATCATCCATACTGCCAACCAATCAACATCAATATAAGCACTTAGAGTAAAGTCATTAGATATGTCATACCATAATCTAAACTTTGGTTTTCCTTTCAAATATCTAAATATCCTTTTGACTACTGCATAATGTGGTTCTCTGGGATCAGCTTGAAATCTTGCAATAATTCCAACTACATTTTCTATATCTAGCCTTGTGTGAGTTAGCTATTTCAAACCTCCAATCATGGATCTATACTTTTTATGCTTAATAGTAGGAGTCTCATCCTTTGTAGATAACTTATGTCTAGTTATCATAGTGTTGGAAATGTAGATGGAGTAACTAAGAGGGGGAGGGAGGGGGGCGGGGGGGGTGAATCAGTTACCACAAAAACAAATCCACAGATCCCATAGATGTCAAAAAAATTAATTACTATTGTCACTCGATAAACATTCACAAAAATGTTGTAACTTGGTAAGAGTAATGAATGTTAAATTTAACAGATCTAAAGAAGCATGAAATGATTTGCAATCATGAAAGTAAAATGCATGAACACATGAGACACTAGATTTAACCTAGAAATCCAATATGAGAAAAATCACCAAGTAGCTACCAATTTTCACTCTTCTGAAGTTAGCCCTATTAGGAGCCAACCCTATTAAAGGTTTACAAAAGACACTGTTACATGTGACCTTATTAGAGGGTTTATTCACCCTGTTAGGAGTGGCCTTGTTAGAGGTACTTAGAACAATTCAACTAAACTGTCACCTTGTTAGAGGATTTGCAAAATGGCTGTTAAATCAACTTTGTAAAGAGATTTTGGAATCACTGCTACACTAGTTAGAAAGTAACAATGAAATGACCTAAATAAGATGCAACCAAATTTACTAATTACAGATCTCTATTCTACACCATTAGATCCTCCTTGATCAAATATAGCTTTGCTGCTCCTTAATGATCTCTGATCATCCTTCAAAATTCACTCTCACAATAATCAGTTCACCTTCACATTCATATCACATCAAATTCATCACACTTAAAATTTGCAACTTGACCTCTCATATATACCATTCAGATTATCAAGTTAGCTCAATTACAAGTTACAATCACCTATAATCATTACCATAGTCGACTGGAAATAATAGTTAAAACAATTAAGAATTAAATAATAAATTAACAAATCTCTTTACTGGCCGACTCTATTCGGTAAACACTGCAATAGAAACAATTTATTGAGTTAACCATCTCAACTCAATTAACACTACAAATTCTATGAAATCCTTTGGCAGAACTAAATTTCCTTCACTAACCATGAGAGCTCGGTAATAACTGTTTTCTACCACATTTTCATTTGATGACCGAGTAAGCTCGGTAACAACTTTCTACACAAGGTAAAGTCTGAGAATGCTCGGTAGACACTGTAAATCTTCTTTACTAACCTTGAAAGCTTGGTAAGTGCTAATAGATGACTTGTATGACATTTGTGTAACATCAAAGATAACACACAATTGGATAATTGTAACCAACACATCGATGTTCCAACAAGTTTACATGTTTCCAAACCAAACTTTTATAATAAATCATTCAAATACTTAGTCTAAGAAATAAAGATTCCTTCTTTATTCTATGCAATTTGAAATCCTAGAAAATATTTCATTTCTCCTATCATACTCATTTCAAATTCTTTCTTCATCTCTTCAACAAACTTTTTACTTTCCTCATCATATCCTCCAAATATGAGATCATCAACAAATATTATCAAAATCATTAGTCCATCATCAATTTCTTTCCAATAGAGATTACTATCTACCATACCTTTGCTATATCCAAGATTTGTCAAATGCTTATCTAACCTTACATACTAGGTTCTGGGTGCTTACTTTAAGCGATTTAATTCTTTCTTCAATCTACATACTATGTCCTTATCATTTGTTAAAGGACATCCTTTAGGTTGTTCAATGTATACCTCTTCTTCAAGTTCTCCATTCAAAAATGCTGACTTGACATTCATCTGATATACTTTGAATTTCTTATATAATGTATATGCTAAGAATAATCGTATTGCTTCTATTCTAGCCACTGGAGCATAGATCTCATCATTGTCTATTCCTTCTCACTGTGAGTAACCTTTATATACCAATAACGTCTTTTTCTTTACAACTTTTCCTTGTTCATTCATCTTGTTCTTGAATACCCATTTAGTTCCTATCACATTCTTGTCTTCTAGTCTAGGCAGCAATTCCCATGTCTCATTCTTTACTATTTGATTTGATTCCTCTTTCATAGCTTGTTTCTAATAGTCATCTTTACATTCTTCATCTACATTCTTAGGTTCAACTTGAGATATCAAGAATAGTTCTTCATTGAATCTACTTCTTGTCATCGCACCTTTATCTTTCCTTTTGATGATATGCTCAGATGGATGATTCTTTATCATATTGTTTCCTGAAGTAGGAGTTGTTCTCTCAACTCTTAGCTTTGCTAAAGTTTCTAATCTTTGTTCCTTCCTTAATTCTCCTTCCTTCTACAAATCATTGTTAGTCTCAAAAAATTCTTCATCATTCCTTGGTTTAGTAACAACATCATCATCTAAATTGTAATCAACTATTCTCTCTTGTATCTTGAATTTCTCATCAATTCTCACATTTGAACTTTACATAATAGTCATAGTTTTCATATTATACCATCTATAAGCCTTTCTTTTCAATGAATAACCAATAAAAATACCTTCATCACTTCTAGCATCAAACTTACTAGTATCATCATCTCTTTTGATATAAAACTTACTACCAAATATTCTGAAATACTTAACTATAGGTGAGTGGCCAAGCCATAGTTCATAAGGGGTCTTGTTTGTGTCTTTCCTGACTTTCACTCTATTTATAGTGTAGACTACTATATTCATAGCTTCTCTCCAAAAAATTTTGGGTACATTATTCTTAGCCAACATGGCTCTTACTACTTCTGTAACAGACTTGTTCCTTCTCTCTCTAATGTCATTCTGTTCAGGGGTTCGCAGAGCTAATAACTATCTTTTGATTCCATTTTCTTCACAAAACATATTAAACTCATTTGAAGTAAATTCTCATACTCTATCTAATCTTAAACATTTAATCTTCATACTAGATTCATTCTCAACTCTATGGTTGAATATCTTGAACTTATCAAATGCCTCATATTTCTCTTTAAGAAATGCAACCCACATCATTCTAGAAAAGTCATCAACTAGAATCATAAAATAACTTTCACCATAGAATCCTTTAGTCTTCATAGGACCACTGAGATCTATATGTACAATCTCCAATTTTTTTATAGTAGTAAACTTCTTGCTAGGAAAAGAATTTTTTTTATGCTTTGCCAAAATACACTCCTTGCAAATTGTGTTAGTGGGCTTTATAATCTTAGGCAAATCTCTAACTGCAAACATACTAATAGTCTTCACAATATTGTCAAAGTTTATATGACAAAATATCTTATGCCATAACCAACTATCATGTACCTTTACAACCAAACATGTCATTTCAGTAGGATTCAATTGAAATACATTACCTCTAGATTTGGTTCCTGTTTCAATTACCTTTTGATCTTTGTCTTTGATTATGCATGTCTTTTTTGTGAACTATAATTGATGACCTTTTTCCACTAGTTGTCCAACACTCAAAAGATTGTGCTTCAAACCATCAACAAAATATACATCCTCAGTGTTAGTTTTACCATCAAGAGTTATAGATCCAACACCTTTAACTTGGCATGCTCCATCCTAAATTTTGAAGTCAACAAACTTGTTTATATCACTAGTCATATGATGTAAACAACCACTATCAATTATCCACTTAGATTTCTTTTCAAACTATGACACCAAAGCTACTTTCTCTGGACTTTCTTCAGTAATTGCCACATATCCTATTTCATCATCACTAGCACTTACTACTTGTTCATTTGAATCATTTTATTTATTTGCATACAAACACTCTCTATCTCTTCTAGATTTGTAATTTTCTTTACACTTTTTCTCTCTTTTAGGACACTTAGATGGATAATGACCATATTCATTGCAAGTCCAACATTTAAAGATTTTCTTACCATCTTTTTCTCTTCTTACTAGAAGGGCTACTCCTTCAATCCTTTGGTCCTCATTAGATTTGCTACTACTAGCAAAAATCTCCTCTAGCACTTGTGCTCCTTGATAAAATAGGTCAAGTATTCAAGGCACTAAAAATTATTTTAGTTATGGTCAATTCCTTGAACTGTCTAAGCTCATTCTCAACTTGATCTTTCTACTATTCTTCTGTCAAATATGATAGAAAACTACTATGTTGACATCAATAAAAAACTATGTCATGAATGTAACATATCTATAATACCCCCCCATAGGAATATCATTATCATTCATGCTTCCAACAATATCATCATCCTTCATGCTAACAATATCCCCCTTTGTAATTGATTGAAACATAGATGAAAAACATCTAAGTTCCAAGAATACCAAACAATACTCTACTACAACTGCTATTGTTCTCCTTTTTCAAATCCTCTTCGTCAATCAAATCTAAAACTCACTAGAACACTATTTATTTTTGCATATTTTAGGATCGGCATCAATTTTTCACACAAAAAAATCTCAGCTTCTCCCCCATTCAATGTTACTCGCAATTAATAGCTACAATACTTTCTCTTATACATAGGAGATCTCAATATCTCCCCCATACATCAATATTTACCATTAGAGGATCTTCTCCCCCATACATGGTGCTTCTCCATTCAATCTCTTCCTCATAATACTAAGGAGATGTTTTTCATGTACATAACTTTCTCCCATTGACATCAATGACAAAGGTTTCATTATTTCAAGCATCTGCTCCAAATCTTCAATCAGCT
Organism: Cupressus sempervirens; assembly: GCA_028749045.1. NCBI lineage: Eukaryota > Viridiplantae > Streptophyta > Pinopsida > Cupressales > Cupressaceae > Cupressus > Cupressus sempervirens. The sequence continues at coordinate 669,552,388 of CM053785.1, forward strand.
CAAGTGTCCAAAGACACTACTCAAGATCAATTACCAAGACTCCTAGATGACTCTTCTCATCTTAGATACTCCCCCATATAGGAAGCATTAGCACTTAGTCCAGTCAAACTATAGTTCTCTACACCACTGGACTAATGCAATATCTACATCATCTACTTTGAAGTAGGTAGGGGCATAACCCCAAGCATACCTCTCAAGTACTCAAATGTATCTTTAGCCAAGGGCATCATAAATATATCTACAATATGATCTTTAGTAGTAACATAGTCCAATTTGATCTCTTTCTCTACAACCCTCTCTCTCAAAACATGTTACTTAATAGATATATGCTTAGTTTTAGAATGCAATACAAGATTATTAGACATACTTAATGTATTATTTTATCACAATGTATGACAAGTGGTTTTAAAAATTCTATCCCAATATCCTTTAGCATCTACTTCATCCACATGACCTAATTACAATTATTTGTTATTGCTACATACTCTACTTCAACTATACTTTGTGAAATGCAATCTTGTTTCTTTCTTAGCTAAGAAACTAATCTTCCTCCTAAGAAAAATGCTCCACCACTAGTGCTTTTTATACGATCCACATTGCTTTCCCAATCCACATTAGTGTAAGCACATAAAGTGAAATCACTTGATTTGTCATCCCATATCCCATAATTAGATGTTCCCTTCAAATATATGAATATCCTCTATATTGTTTGATAATGATACTCCATTGGATCATCTTGAAATCTAGCTACAACCCTAACTATACTTTCTATATCTAGTTTGGTGTGAGTCAAATATTGCAAACCTCCAATCATTGATCTATACTTCTTCTACTCAACTGTAGGTGTCTCATCTTTGCTAGATAACTTGTGGCCATTTATCATTGGTGTTCCAACTTATTACAACTTTCCAAACCAAATATTTTCAATAATTCTTTTATATACTTAGCTTGTGATATGGAAATTCCATCATTATTTTGCATAATTTGCAAACTTATCAAAAACTTCATCTCACCAACCATGCTCATCTCAAGCTAATTCTTCATTTCTTCAGCAAACTTATCACTTGTTTCATCATTTCCTCCAAATATAATGTCATCAAAAAATATTACTATTATCAAAAAAACATTCTCATTTTCTTTTAAATATAAGTTAATATCTATCATACCTTTAGAAAATACAAGATTTTCCAAGTACTTTTCCAACCTTTTATACCAAGTTCTAGGTGCTTGCTTTAGACCATAGATATAGCTTTCTTTAATCTGCATACCATAGCCTTGTCTTTTGTCAAAGGAAATCCTTTAGGCTACTTAATGTATACCTATTCTTCAAGTTCTCCATTCAAAAAGTTTGATTTGACATCCATCGAATATACTTGGAAATTCTTATTTGTTGGATAAGCCAAAAACATTCTCACTACTTCCATTATGGCTACATGGGCATATGTTTCCTCATAATCAATTCTTTCTTGTTGTGAATAGTCCTTGCATACTAGTCTAGCTTTTCTCCTCACAAATTCACCTTGTTCATTCATCTTATTTCTAAATATTTATTTAGTTCCTATAAAATTCTTGTATTTAGGTCAAAGAACCAATTCCCATATTTCATTCTTCAGAATCTAATCTAGTTCTTCCTTCATTGCTTGAATCCAATGGTCATATTTGCATGCCACATCTACACTTTTAGGTTTAACTTGAGTAATAAAACATAGTTCCTCATTTACTCTATTTATTTTCATTACTCATTTGTCTTTTCTACCAATTATCTTCTCTCCAAGGTGATTCTTTATCAAGTTCCTATTAAATGTAGGAGTTTCTATCTCTTCTCTTGGTTTAGTGTGAGGCCTCACCTGGACTGTCATGGTATAGATGACACATTTGCATTATGATACTTCTAATTCAATGTTTTGATACAATTTTTGAGACTATAAGGTTTTATCATTTTAGTATCTATATTTTGAGAATTTTCACATTAGGACCTAGTTGATATAATTAATGATTCCATTTCATGTTCTAAATTATTTCAAATATAAACTGAATTTGTAGAAATGCTTGAAATATCAAAATGCAATGTTAGTGTTAAGGATAGATTTTTTTGTGCAATAGAACCTAATATTGTGAATGGGATGATCAAGCACATATGGATGCAACTTTATGACATGATATAATTAGATGCAATAATTTATGATATTCAGATAAATGTTAATGTGATTATGATGATTTATGATATGCAGATTTTGACATTCTAACATTTTGAATGATTGGAAAAGGAAATTTAATTGAATTATGTTAATAAGGGTTATGTAACATTTGAAACTATATGCATTTATGGTATATGTTTTATATGACCTCCTTGGACTACTGATGCTCGAGTTTAGTGTGTAGGAAAGGAACCATGGAAACATAATCGGAAAACAAGGTATAAACACATGTTAATATGACACTGCCAAGGTGAATCTTTAGAAGATTCATAAACCTCATTGTGATGTGTTTATTTGGTAAATGTGAGATGTATTTATGTAGAATGTATTTCATGAGTAGATTCAGAACATGTGATGTGTGATGTATATTGAATTTTGTGTGTGTCACTTAACACTTGTACTCGTTATGTGAAAATTAAATATTCTCTAAAGCTAAATTATGTGGCCACCTTATCTTGAGTTAAATTCCTTGATTTAGTAAGGGAAACAAAGGTTACCACCATAGGAAATTCGAAATTGAACCTTACTTAGCATTATGAGGGCCAAAAAGAAGCTCTAAGGTGAATTTTTGATGATAAAAACCCTACCCAAGTTAGGGGGCTAATAGTGACCTCTAGAGTGCTTGGAAGACCTAGGAGACCCCAAAAAGAATGCATTTTTTATTGAATCCAAAAATGGGAGTCTTATATAGAGGAATGGCCAAATTAGAAACCCACTTACCCACTCTCTAACTTTAGAGACATTAGGATTTGGAGGAAGAAGGATAAGGGGCTCTACAACAACTTTCCTTGACATTTATTGGAGTGAGGTTGGTATCCATGATCCATGGTGTTTCTTTATTGTATTGTAGACTTGATATGGTGTAGATATGGTTTGTGCATAATCTTGTTGTAGGTGTTGTTTAATGTGAGAAGTTTTATGTGATTTCCTTCCTTGAATCTTGTTTGTTCATGTTGTTTGTTTGTGTAAAATGGGTGTGAAGCATCACTCACCCTTGGGAGGGAAGAGATGCTTAGGTGAAGAGGTTAGTTGGGCTCACTCATGTAGTTGAGAAATTCTCCCATGTGTGGAGATGATTTTTTATGTGTTTCAATGGAATATGAACTTCATGATTACTTGCATTTTTGGGAGGTATAAGGAGGTTTATGAAGAGGGAAGACAATGTTGAGCCTTGAAAGGGCATGCTACTTATGAGAAAATATGAATATATGTGATTCATGGATTTGACATTCTTCTCATGGAGAGAACCCACCTTCACCCTATATCTTGATTTTATTGTTGAATCTATGTGCAAGCCTTGGGATGGGTTGCATTGTGTTGTGTTGAGTTGTGTTGTAATGGTTATGCATGATATGTGAATGTGAAGGTGTGCAACAGTTTGTGCCTTGTTTCCCTTGCTCGGCGGGTGGCTTCATAGAAGCCTAGGATGGGAGGTGAGCCTCCATGGTTCCAAGTTTTGTATTGTGTTGTAGGTTTGGTGAAGATGGATTCCTTGGAGGTATTAGGGTTTCACCTTTGAAAAAGTTGAAGAAGATCAAGTGTGTAAGAGAGACAAATGTGCCATGTCCTCTCTAATGTATTATAATATCAAGCTTCCATTATGATTTCATTTTGATGTAAGAGAGAATTGTTATCATTGTTTATTGTTTGAAATTGTGAAAGGAAAGATTGATAGATGATATATATATTTTACCTATAAGAAAATATCGATTGTGAATTTTAATGTATTATGATGCAACTTACAATAAGATCCTCCTTCTTATGTTATTTGTAAATCATTTGGTAGAAATATTTCATAAAAATTATGTGGAAGAATATTTTAGAAATAGTTGGGCAATTCAAGATATAGATGTTGCAATGTAAATTCATATGTTGGGAAATGGGAGGAAGTCACCATACTTTGATAATTCATTTTGTGTGAATGAGAATTAGAACATCTTGTTTTCAAGTTCTAAGATAACTCCTTCATCTTCAATATAATCACAAAAATTCATGGTAGGATAAAACAAAATTGTCTTAAGGAAAGAAAAACCATAGTCCAAATTTATGAGGAGATTTGTTGTAGGTATACATTTCCTCTCTGGAAAATGTATGGGAGGAGAAAATAATGTCTTCCCAAAAATACAGACTAATACAATAAGAAGGAATATACTTGATACTCCTAGTAGGACCTATAAGACTTGGGGATTATTATATGATATGGCTAACACTAGGTTCCCCCCCCCCCCCCCCCTTCCCCCCCACAAGTCATTCCCAAAGTCACAAAATTTTATAGTGACATATATAAATTTGTAAATCAAAATATGGCACACACACACATACACACACACAACTTTCATATCAAGTCCCAATCATAGATATTCACCCACTTAGGACTTGGTGTAGTTTTATAACACTAAAATGAATTTAAAAAAATTAAATAAAAAAAGAAGCCATTGGATCTCTTGTTGGCCGGCTCCTCTACTCATCTCCCATTGAACATAAATTGCAACTAAAAAGCAACCTAGAGAAAAAGGAAGAAAAGTATTAAGGACTTAACCTTGTACCTAGTTCTAAGAGTAAGTTAATGCCTCTAAACTTGGGCCCCAGTCCCTAGGCATTTCTTGCCTTTATGGCCTCATGAAATAATGAAGCAAATTTGAATTGGGTGTGACATATGTCAGAAAACCCTTCACTACACTCCTTAGGTGCATCTATTCATGCTAAGTCAAGGAGGAAGTATGTTTTTTGCAGAACATGTAAAAATGACTCTTCAAACACCTTGGGAAGAGTGACTAGGTGTCTAGGGAGGGGCAAACCAACTTCTCCCCTCATGTTAGGCAAGGAGAGAATTTTTTTTTTGAAATATGGTTGGGGTTGGGGGGGGGGGATTAATTATGTTAGGAAGGTAATAAGTAATGTTAGGGGATTATGTTGGAAATAATCAAGACTAACAAGGTTACTGAGAGGGGAGGGGTGAATTAGTAACCCTAAAACTTTAAATCAATTCAACATAATAACATATTCACCATTCATCCATCTAATCTACTTTATGCATGAAAAGATAAAAATTCATAACACATGAACACACTGATTTGGTGACCCAGAAACCTTCCAATTAGAAAGTAAAACTGGGGTGGGGATGATGCCCACAAAACTTCAATACTGTAGTATAAAGTTGGCCTGTTAAGGCTTACAATGATCAATTTTGGTGATCTTCCCTATTAGGAGCAAGTAGGATTGCTAGATCCACCTTGTTAGAGGATTTACAAACATACAATGAAGTATGCACTCTGTTAGGAGATTTACAAAAGACTATTAAGTCTACCCTGTTAAAGGATTTACAAACTGATTCACTTGTTAGGATGAAGCAGTGGATCTAGTTACAACTGATTGCTAATAAGATCCTTTATGCACTGATCACCTGATGTGATAGATATAACTTTTCTACATCTATGTTGACCTTGTTGTATTCCTCTATTCTGCTGCTGATTCACTTTTACTCTTCTCAAAATATTGCAATACAACACCAACAACGATATACAACATTTTCTCATATATTACAAATAATATAATACATTACATATATATCATTCCAATATTTACACTGGCAAGGTCAGCCAAACACAAGTGAACAAAACATTACTGAGTCGACCAAATAGTAGAAAACTCGGGTTCCTCAAACTGACTCGGTGACCTTCTGATACTCGGCATCCACTACAATACACTGCATCATCATGCACTCAATCAAAGTAGAGGCACGGTCCATATTAATCACTCTAAGTAGTTTGGAACTCGGTAACCATTGGTGACTCGGTGAATATTGTGTCACTCGGTAAAAAACTGAATCCATTGATAACCTTCTTCACTTGGTAAACACTAAGTCCTTTTTTTATCTTGATCACTCGGTAAACACTAAGTCCTTCATTTACCTTGATCACTTGGTAAACACTAAGTCCTTCATTTACCTTATTCACTTGGTAAACACTAATTTCAACTGATGACTTGGTGAACACTGAGAACTTGGTAAACACTGCTGAACTTCCCATTTGCTCGATGACCACTGTTCAACATGGTATGAACTATTCTGCTCGGTAACCACTTTTGAATGCTCGGTATGAACTGTAGACTGAGCGATGAGTTGGGTAAGCATTCAAAATTGAATAAGTGTTGTAACTAATGACAAATATATCATAATTCCAACAGAGTAAGGTAGTTAGGGGGGAAAGGGGTAGGTGGTAGCTAGGATACATGGTGGGAAATGTTGTTAAATGCTTTTGGAATTAGGCATTTAGTTAGGAATAAATGACAATTAAGTTAACAAAGATGTTATTAAATGACATTAAATTAAGTTTTCCTTATTTAATTGATTGGTTATCTCAAAGGAGAAGGGTGAATTGTATTATAAATAAATGGGATTGGGGTATGTTGGAAGGTTAGGGTGTTAGTTGTATTTTTTGGTTAGACTATTGCAATTAGATGTTTAATCTTGTATTAAGGGATATGAGGTAAGTAGCTAGTAAGTGATAGATAAAGATTTAATTAAGTATAGGATTATGTTAATTCTTAGGGAGATAGATTTTAGATGTTAGCTAACAATATTCATTGTGAATATTAAGTAGAATTTAGTTAAAACTATTAGCTCATGTACTAAAGAATTTAGAATTTAATTACATTTAAGTTATTAAATGATGTTTATGGTATTAGATCATAGTTAAGCTATTGAAACTTAGTTATGTTATTAAATCATGCAATAAAGAATTAATGGAATTTAATTTAAATGTAGGGTTAAAGCTATTTCACAATATCATGTATTTTGTTTATTTTTAATTAACCATCAGTCTATCATAGTAGAATAGTAAATTTAGATGAAAGAAGTAAATTAGAAGGGAGATACATTTGTTTGGAGCATTTATATTCTCATAAATTATTTTACCCTTAAATTGATAATGGTATGATCCCTAGTCAAGATATAAACTTAACATGTTGACCTTTGCATAATATAGGAATTAATCAACACTAAAATGTTGATAATCAATAATCAGGTCCTAGAAGGAATTAATAATAATAATAATAAAGTAGTAAGTATATAATTACGTGGTCAATAGTCAAATTAATGGTACATGGGTAGTTAACAACTTAATGATCTTAGTCTCATAACCTGATTTAGATGCTAATCAATGCTTGAAAGTGTTATTTAATAATAAGGTTTTAGAGGTACTATAGTTAAAATGAATAGTACATATATATGTATTCATGGACAAGTAATGGTATAGGGTTAGGTTAATAAATTAGGAGTTGATGAAATGACCATGTGTAAGATGATCATCAAATTTGGTATACTTAAATAAAAGAAGATGACAAAAGAAGAAGATAAAATAATCATAACACATTATAGAAATTGGAAGATACATAAATGATAATGATTTCGAACTCTTAGTTGGAAATACCTAGCTAGCTAAGGGTGTGAAAGGATATAGCGCAATATTTTCATTGAAATAGTCCTATTAGGATAATTTAGGAGCAAAATGGGATAAGGGATGTAACGAGATATAACCTTTTACCTAGGGGAATCATTAACACACTTTGCAAAAGCAACTATGGAGCCATTATACACATTAATACAGAAATGGTATTTCATAATTACAATATGTAATGCCTCACCTCAAGGATGGGATGTGAATTTGACATGATAACATCACCTACCTATTATGGTCAATTAATGTTAGGAAATCAATTGGCACCTCGTGGAAACTTGAAGTGCATGATATCAAATAAAAACAAATTCCTTGCCACCAATTAACCCTATCATCTCTAGACTTGATGATCAAATTAGTATCTTCTAACATCCTCAAGGAAACACATATGGTGTCTGGTCACTCCACTTTTTGACAGAACATTCATAGCAAGTATAGTTCTTTGCACATTATCTTTAATTTTTCCTTTCAAAAAAGAAAAATATTAACAAAAATTGTTGGTTGTGTTTTGCCTTGTTAATTTAGGGCATGACATTCAGATCTCTATTCACCTCTTTCCTCAATAACTTTTACATCATTCTATAAATCATTGTTAGTCTCAAAGAATACTTCCACATTTTATCTAATGATTCTAGGGTTATCTTATTCCTCATTAGACTTGTAAACCATATTTTTTTCCTTAACTCCAAACTTTTCATCAACTTTCACATATTCACACTCAACAATTGTCTTAGTTCTATGATTAAAATATTTGTGAGTTTTTCTTTTCAATGAATAACCAAGGAACATACCTTCATCACTTATTGGATCAAACTTACCAACATCATCATCTTGTTTTATGTAACACTCACTTCCAAAGATTTTGAAATACTTTACTGAAGGTGTATGACCAAACTAGAATTCATAAGGAGTCTTATTCATACCTTTTTTGATTTGTACTTTGTTCATAGTGTATACTATTGTATTGACTACTTCTCTCCAAAAAATCTTGGATACATCATTCTCAAACATCATTTCTCTTGTTTCCTCTAATACTGATCTATTTATCATTTTAACTATCACATTCTACTCAAGGGTCTTCAGTGATGATAATTGGCTCTTGATTCCATTCTCTTCACAAAACATGTTTAACTCTCTCGAAGTAAAATCTCCACCTCTATTTGATCTTAAAAAATTTATCTTCACACTAGATTCATTCTCAACTCTATTCTCAAATATCTTAAACTTATCAAATGCTTTCGATTTCTCTTTGAGAAATGCTACCCATATCATTCTAGTGAAATCATCAACAAAAATCATAAAGTACCTTTCTCCATAGAATCCTCTTTTCCTACTAGGTCCACTTAAATATGTATAAACAATCTCTACCTTCTATATAGTAGTGAGCTTCTTACTAGGAAATGATACCTTCTTCTACTTAGCCATGATACACTCTCTGTAAAAAACTTTAGTAGGCTTCATAATCATAGGGAATCATCAAACTATAAATGTAGTACTAGCCTTCACAATATTATCAAAATTTACCATAACCAACTATTATATAGCTTTGCAAAAAAACATGTCATCTAAGTAGGATTCAACTAAAATACATTACCTCTAGATCTATTACATGTACCTATCATCTTGCCATCTTTATCTTTGATAGTGTAAGTCTTCTCTATGAATTGTACCAGATAACCTTTATCCAACAATTGTGTAACACTCAACAAGTTATGTTTTAAACCATAAAAAAAAAAACATCATTAGTGTTAGTTTTTGCATCAAGAGTAATAGACCCTATCCTTGTGATGTGACAAGCTACATTTTTACCAACTTTAACAATACCTCCATCATGATTTATGAATTCACAAACTTGTTCATATCACCAATCACATGATCTGAACATCCACTATCGATAATCCAATCATATTTCTTTACAACTTGAGAAACTGGAGCCTTTTCTTCCTCTAATTTCTTTATCAATATAACCTTCTTTAAAGGCTACAAATCCTAGTCCATCATCACTCTCACTCTGAATTCTTGCCTTAGATTCCTTATCTTCATTTGCATATAAACAATCTCTAGATTTTCTAGACTTGAAATTTCTCTTATAATTTTTCTCTCTTTTAGGACACTTAGATGCATGATGACCAAATTCATTACAAGTACAACATTTAAAAATATTCTTACAATTTGGTTCTCTTCTCACAAGAAAGGCAATACCTTCTTCAATCTTTTTGTTCTCTTCAAATCTTGTTCTACTACTACTAGCATAATCTCCATGGGTGCTTGCACTTCTAGACAAGAATGGATGAACACTTAAGGCACTAAAATCTGTCTTCACTCTTGTCAATTCTCTAGATTATCTCAAACTTTCTTTTTCTACTTCCAATTGCTTGGCTAAACAATGGTATCAGAAACCCAAAGCATTGGACTGCTTAATTTAGGATTGGACACCACAAATGACTCCTAATGCACTATTTAGTCCCATTTCATTGTCGATTAGGGACGTAAACTTGGAATGGAATCTACAAAATATATCCTTCAAAATTTCTCTTCTAAGCCTATTTAAGGAATTCAAATGCTTATGCTTTAGGGAAATGAAACTAAAATTGCTAAGCCAATGTATTCTAATCAAAGCAAGAAATCATAGTTAGGAACTACTCCAATTGACTATGATGCAGGAACACACTACTAATTTTGGTGTTAGTAGTTGTAGGAACAAAAAAGTCCTAAAACATAAAAATAAATAGGAAATGAACACTATACTAACAAGGCAATTCACTCATCAAGTGGGGCCCACTTGAATGAGTGAATGGAAAATACAATCAAGATGAAAGTTGAAAACTTGAGCTTAACTTTCTATTCATCTATAAAAATTATTACAGTTGATTGGATTAGTATGCAAGAGTTCTGTATTGAAACCAGTTTGTTTGACTAACCTCCATGAAGACTCATAATAGTTGATTATTTAAAAAGAAAACTACCACTAACTCCCTAAACCTACGATCACTTCATAATGAGGATTGATTACAACTGATAAAGTTTCATAATAGAAAATATTATTGACCATGAACAATCCCAAAATATAGTGCACACTAAATTTGTGTGTTCCATTCAATAGAAGGCATTGACTTGTTTGCAAAGATTCTGCAATCACGGTTACTTTTGATGACTCTTGCGCTAGTATGGTAGTTCTTGAATATATATGTTCAACTCCTGCAAGATAATTAATGCGCACAGACACACATGCACATACATATCCAACCATATACATATATGTCCATATCATCAATATTAGGAAAATATATTAGTCTTAATTATCACTCTTGCAAACCTATGGCTATAGGAGGTAACTACCCAAAATAGAGCTTAGGAGAGAAAGCATCCATTAACATATATAACTATTACATTCACCATTCTTTTCCATGAAATTAAGCAAATTTTAGGTCTTTAGAGATATCCACATTCCATCTTATGTTCACACACACATAATCATATACACAAAAACCATAAGTTCATACACTTAAACCATAAATATATGTCTATGTGCAAGAAAATGTCTTAGAAAGAGGATAAAAATGGTGAAAAAGATGGCTAATTTAGGAGCTCATCACCAATCTTTCAATAAAATTTTTCCTGGTAAACTTCTTAGTGCAAGGTATTAATAGCTCAATCATTTGTGTTACTTTCTTGAATGGTGGTGCTAAAGTTTTCAAAATCTTCTATACAATCTCATCTTCTTCCTTGGATCCACCATATCATTTTATTCCTACAACAATCTCAAATATCTTACCAACACAACTTATTATAGATTCATCTTCCATCATTTTAGCATATTTAAACAAGCATATCTAATTATGTAATCTTATCCTTTGTGTATGTTTATCACATTCAAAAGTAGATTCTAAAGCTTCCCAAATCTTATAAGATGTTTCTAGAGACTTTACCTAATTATACTCATTCTCAGGAAGAGTTGTCACTAAGGCTTCTCTAGCTCACATGTTACACATAAAAAAATCTCTTTCTACTTTGCTACATTCTTCAAGCTCCTATTCTTTCACAATATCTTTATCACTCTTCATCAAGGGCCAATATCCTGGACCCATACATAGAAAATGAGTCTTCATATTTTCTTTCCAACTGTCATAGTTAACCCCATCAAACTTAGGACTATCTTTTATGAAGTGAATCATCATTAATCTCCCAAAGCTATTAAGCTTTCTCTTCAAGGACATGATGCTCTGATACCAATTCTTAGAAACCTTAACCATATGAACAATATAATCAAAAACCATAACAAGATACTCATACACAATAATACTAGATATCAAAGGGAAAATCCCAATGGGGATGGTACCCAAAAGATGATATACTAATTTAAATATTAATGACCTTGTTAGGAGTCAATAAAAATATTTAGTACATATCAATCCCTATTAGGATAATTTGAATACTTATTAGGAGATTCCAACCTTTTTGGGAGTTGTGCCAACCCTATTAGGACTTGTAGAAGGTAGATGGGCCCACTGTCCAAACAACTTATGGGGAGAGACCAATGAACCCACAGTCCAAATGATCTCTATATCATTCCTTACAAAATAAGAGAATTGAAGTGTAACTTGTTCCTCTTATTCTATCATGTCAATTAGACTTCTTCTTCTTCTTATCTTGATACCATATTACCAACTTCACATCCAATAATCCCTTGGACTGCTTACTCACATTTACCAAATACTATACTCTTGTTCGCACACTTCACATTTATTCATCATATAATTCACACTACAAAACCAAGGAAAATACTTTCCTTTATACCATTTCCTTAAAAAAATTCCTTGAGTAAGCCTTGAGGCTTTTCCAATTAATTATAATAGGACCATATTAAGATAAATAATTATTTCACAACTACATAACATTGTCGGCTCAAAGTCTTTGCAAATCTTCACATGTGTGAATTTACAACTTGCACATGTACTGACATCATTATCAGGCTATCCTCTATTACCATGTAATTTCACATATCTTGATTCTATCTCTATTAGGAGATATAATCCAATCATCAAAAACTTCTTCTCAGGTACTCTTCTCCATACTACTCTCTATAAATCAAACATATCTTTTGCATGTCTTCGAATTACTTGATGCAAAATTAACCTCATCATTAGGACATAATTTATAACACATCCTTAACCACACATCACTTGAACATGAAACCTTTATCTATACAACCATGATCTTTGTCTACTATTCTTCTAGTCTTCACATAAACCACACTATGTTTTCATCAATGAAAAACACATTCATGAATGCAACACATCAATCATGCTACATGCTCATCAATGCTTAGGATACTCCTTCAAAGGAATACCAATAGAATTCATGCTAAAAGGGTCCAAAAAGGTCAGTATGAACCAACTCCAAAATATCATTTGATGTATATGTTTTTCTCTTAAAACTAGACTTTGTCATTTTCCCCAATTTACATTGTTTACACATAACATTGTCCGGTTTCTTTAGTTTTGGAAACCCTCTTACTTTATTTATTTTACTAATCTTCACCAAATTTTCAAAATGCATATGAAATAACCTTGTGTGCCATAAATGGACATCTTCTTGTTGTGTAAACAAGCATGACTCATTAGATAAATTTAGATAGAACAATTAGTTATCTTTTGTCTGATCACCATTTCCAATTAACTTTCCATCAACATCATATATCATGGCCTTTTTGTGATGGAATTCAACTCTGTATCCTGATTTTTTTAACTATGAAAGACTCAAGAGATTATAGTAAAGTCCTTCCACCTAGTAAAAATTGTCACACATGATTGTGTCACTCAATTGAATAGTTCCTTTTCCTTTCACAACACATAGAATATCATTACAAAACTTAACACAACCATCCTTTTATGGTCCAATATCTTCAAATTTTTTTTTTATCACCAGTCATATGATTAGATCAACCATTATTAATTCTCCATCTATCACTTTTATTCACATAAGAGATCAAAGAAATTTTCTCAACTTCATCAGAATCTTCTTTCATAGCAACATAGAAAACTTCATCATCATTACTTTTAGAATTAGTGTTAGTTTCTTTTTCAAAAATATAACAAGATTTCTTACATTTTTCTTCCTTGTGCTTCTCATAATCTTGGTCAATTCTCCTTCCTTTGTAATTTATTTCCTTTCTTTCATCCTAGTCTTCCCTTTTGGGACATGTCGCGGCAATATGACTAACCTTGTAGCATGACAAACAAATAATAGGTAATTTACCTCTACCTCTTCCAAATATTTTTGCAATAAGTGGTTCAAGTTCATCAAGCTCATCATCGGAAGTGTCACTATCACAAATTATGACTTGAAAGTATATTCAATAGTATCAGGTGTGTAGTTATCAAAGTTATACATCTCAAAAGTAGTAAGTCTACCAATTACACCTTCCAATTTCATTTTTTTATCTAGAGTACATCTCAGCTCTTGCATTGCAAAAACTATAATGGCATATATAGGGAGTAGAGTTCTTAATTGTTTGATTTTCCCCTCAAATAGAATTAACAACTTCCTTGATCCTTGTGTTGTACTGTACTATGTTCTCACCTTCCATCATTCTCATTTCATCAAATTTACCTCTTAGGCTCTTTGATTGGATCTTAGTGTTGGCCTAAATTTTCACATGGCTTTGAATCCTAAAAATTTTGGTGTCAAAATCCAATTTTCTTTTGTGCAATTAGGGTTTGAAGTTTTCATGTGCATAGTTACCCTAGAAAAAAACTAGTTAATAATTCATATCCCTCTTTCCATTGTAAACCCTCCTTATTTTAAAATGTGATTTCATGCTTTTAAAAGACCTTTGAAATTTTTAAGGTGCAACCATGCAACAAAGGTAATCACATGGTCATTACAGGGTTAAGCTCTTAAATTTTTTAAAGTGCAACTCCACGAAAAAGTTTAAAATCAAATTTTCAATGGTTGCAAGGGTTTTTTAAAAAAGGTCATCTTAGACAGTGAATGAGTGAAACATATAAGAAAGCAACAGTTGCATGGTTGTGTAGTTAAATCTAAGGTTAGAATTTCAAGCAGTCTCTATATGAAGATGGGTTATCTCTTAGTCATAACCCTCTTAGTAGTTCAATAAATTTGACACATGGAGGCATCTAAGAAGAATTGACTTGTCATAAGAGTCAAGTTATAGTTCAACTATATGATCAAGTTTAAAGAAGTGTCAATCACTACTTTTTTGCCTAAGGCTCAAAAGGTTAGAATGATAGAGTGACTCAACAACTAGCTATGATCACATGGTTAGAGGATTAAAATAAAAATGTTCAGAGATAACAATGATGGTGAAAATATGTCAGTGTAGATAACCAAAATACTTAATCACATTGTTTCAAGGCTTAAGAGGTAACAGAGATTATGAGCTGCAACTGGGGGACACGGTTAAAATTTCATTAAGTTTTGTTTGATCATACAATTGCACAATTAGAAGACATGAGGTAAATTAGAGATGCAACCTGGTGTAGTTCTTAGGTATGGTGAAAGAAATGTTTAATTGTGTAGTCACACAATTAAGTGCTAAAAGGTGAATTAAAGCCATGACTTGATGAACTCTATGATTACATAGTCATACGTCTAAAAATTGCAATTAAATGAAAGACTATGAACTAGTGAAAAAGGTTTATAACCTTTGAAATATCCTTTCATCATACGCTCATGGCATTAGAAAAGGGCAGTCAAAATATATGCATAAGATGTGCTTTGATCGTATAGTCACACAATTAAAACTTTAAGTTCAAAGGGAACTTACAGTTGAGCGACACAATTAAGACCCTATTTTAAAACTAATGATCATATGGTCATACATCTAAAGAAATATAAGAAATGAAAGTAGCGACCAAGAAATTGCTCAAACCTTAAAGGTTTCACATGGTCGTGGGCCTTAAGTGTTAAAGATAGAATTGAAGTGTGATCATGTGACACATTCATAAAGATGTAAAGTTTAACATAGTCACTCGGTCATATAGTAAAGAACATGAACCATAAAGGAAGATGTGAAGTAGTGATAAGGCTTTTAAAAATAGTAATCGCTAGGTCAAAAGGTTAAGATATTAAAAATGAAGATAAACCATGAATCAATGACCAAGGGATTCACACAATCACAAGCAAAAACATAAAATGGTAAATGAGCCTTGTGAAGCCATGAATAACTAGAAGTGTGTAGTTTTTGCATGGTCACAACATAAGAATTTAATACTAAAGTGATTGTTGAAACTTCATGATTATAAAAAAGATAGACACTATCTCAAAAAGTGCAAAAAAAATTCGAAAGCTGGCAGTACAAGCATTGTAAAGCTAGATAGTGACACTTTTTGAGTTTTCAAAATTTCTAATGCATGCTAACTTAAAGATACCATTAATGTAATTATTTTGTTCAACTACTATTAGAAGGTGATAAAATGGATTTCTAATTACAAGCATTTACAAAGTTTTTAGAGCCCAAAGAGAATTGAGAGCCAAGTTATTTCAAGATTTTTTAGTTGTAGAGAAAGTGTTGGAAGAAGTTGAATTCAGAGAAGATGGCACAACAAGAGGGAAAGATAATCACTCAAGTCAATGTGGAAGAAACCTCTCAAGGTGCTAAGAAACCTAAAAAATTAATTAGCTAGCTTTTATGCTAAGGAATGGGTATATTTTCTCCTAGGATCATCTCATGTGTAGACAATAAACTCCCACATTTTCAAAGATACATACAACTTCTATAGCAAAGCCACAATGCTAGAAACCAATGGAAGTGAGTAGTTCTAGCATTTCTACAACAAAAGATTTAAGAAACCACCAATCTACAAACCTTGGATTAGAAAACTAGCAAAATTAATCATGCCAAAGGTAATAGTTGATTTAGACATAGTAGAATCCTGATAAAGTCCTATAATTCTACCAGTCATAGATTTTGTAGGAAAGATATGAGTTTACTGTGGAAATTAGATAGAGAAACTTTCATTGAAGTCTTCAACCTTGGAGGACTAATGACAAGGCCCTTTGAGAAGGAAAAGATGAATGAAACATTCAAGAACCAAAATAATTTCTTCATTGGAAGGGTTATGCAAAGACATATCCCTAAGGCCAAAAAAGAAAAGGGCAAGCTACCAAAGAAAGTAGAAGATTTCATGCCTCTAGAATTCTTCAGCAGATACTTCTAGTGTACTATGTTTGGAGTGGATAAGGTAATTGGACTAGATGGCATGACAAATTATCCTAGCTATATTTACATAATTTCCCTAAACATCCAAGACTTGCACCATATGCAAGGTATGACTTTGTGACACATATAATCAATGTGATGCACAATGAAATTATTGCTGCTCAAAAGAGAGAGATGGGGAATTTGAAATTCTACCACTACTCATTATTGATGCACATCATCCTATACAATAATATAGGGCACATCAACCTATATTTAATTCAACGGGTTAAGGAGAATGGAGAAAATTTGCCAATGCAGCTATCGACTCGATTTTGATAGAGGTTTTATCCTTACTCTAATACCATTAATTTTTATAATGATTTTTTATTTCCTATTTCTAAAATACTTGATGACATAATAGATAGGGTTCCTAGGGGGCTAAAAATGCTAATAAGACCTTCTACATGCCCAAATGGGGATAGGAGACTAGGCCATGATTGGGCTAGTTTGTTCTTTTTTAAAAAAAAATCTTTAATAAGGGTTTATGGATGCCCCCAACCCCCTAGTGTCTTACCCAAATGTATTCCACAAAGATTGGGGCAATTATATTTTTTTGGCAACTTATAATAATGAATAGGGAATACCTAGGTCCCACAATAAAAAAAAAAGGTTATTTTGTACCTAGAAATGTCAAGATAAGAGACTTTTCATAGGGAAGGATGCCACAGATGAGATGGATGCCTATATGAGTTAATTCCTATTTCCCTCAGCCTCTTCTAGGACCTATGATCCAAATTATTTGATCATGCATTCCCTAAAACAAATGAGGAAATACACTCTCCCAAATAGAAAACCTTATTGGAAAGATGATGTAATGATGAATTGTTTAGAGATAGAAGATTGTAGGGACATGACCCTAAAATGGAGATAACTCATCAAGGTAGAAGAGGATATGAGAAGAATAGATCCCTCATTCATGGGTTTTTACCATGAGGAGAAATACTTGGATAGGTACAATAGGTGCCTAGAAAATTTTGTTACAATAATGTCTCAAGTACCTGTAGAAATAAGAGACAAAGTAGAGCCCCAATCTCCATAGCAGGATGATTTCATAGAGATTGATGTGCGAGATGATCAACCTGAGAGTTCATAATGGGCCCAAGGAGGTAAGAAAAAGAAAAAAAATAGAAATCCTAGATAAGGCTAGGGAGAAGGCATTGCAGATAATCTCAAGGGGCATAAAGTATTTTGACGACATTAGGCATAATTTCTTGATCAGGCAGGTTGGCCAACATGAAAGAATCCCTAATAAAACTAAGCTTCAAATAAGAATGTTGGATGAAAAGATAGTCCAATCTTAGGAATTTTTGAAGGATGAAAACTTTATAAATTTAGAAGTATTTAAGTTATTCCTATTTAAGATTAAAGGGAATGAGCTTACCTTACAACTGCAACTAGGGGATTCACTAGAGAAGATAGCTAAATTGGTGTAGAAGTTGCAAGAGTATGAGCCCAATAGTGAAACTCTCACTGTGGATGAGGCTAGAGAGCTAGTACAAAGAAGTGGAATGTTACTTTTTCTAGGATGTGAGCTTAGTTCATCTTTCATGCTCAGCCAAATTAGAAGACAAGACAAATCTATCTCATTTGAGGAGACAAACATTGCAAGAGAGTTGTAGGGGTCAGGATTTAGCATGGACTATAGGGAAATGGCAGTATACAATATGACCCCTAAGTTAGACAAGCCAAATTTGATGGAGGTAAGAGACTCAGCTTAGGGCAATGTGATATTTTGGATTATCACTATTGTTTCCAGTGACTAGATTCACAATTTAATGAGCACTTCATCATTAATGGGGAAAATAAAAATGGATATGATTGAAGAGCAGTTGTACCAAACATATAGCATATCCATTGATGCAAGGAAGAAGTATGAGGAAGAGCTTAAGAAAACATGCATATTAGAGAAGGGAGAGGTTACCCTTGAGGATGAGGTGAGGAATCTGAGAAATCTAAGCAAGCCTATTATAGAGGTAAAGGATCAAGAGACCCAAACTTAAGTTGATACAAAAAATGTGGGTACGGATCAATGGATGGAAGTGGATGAGCTGGATACTAGAAAGGAGACAAAGATTAGAAGAATGGAGATCATGCTCTCACATAAGATTAGTGTCCTTAAACATTTTTCTCAGGGTGTTTATAGTAGTTATATTGTGCTATAAGGAGAAAAATACCAATGTACATAGGAAATATCCAATCTTTACCCTTTGTTCACTAAATGGGGTCCTTATATACCATTCTTTGATAAACTAGTTCTAGTTTTGCCTCAAAAGAAAGAATTTCCTAAAGAAACCATTATTTCCACAAGGAAAATGGTAAATAAAGTGAAAGAATTGAATGCATTCTTCTCTATGATGTTGTAGTTAATAAGAAACAAAATCAAGACTATTGACAATGGTACACCTAGTTTTATCAAGAAGATAAATGATGATGAAGATAAGATAAAGGATTGGCAATTTTGGTCAGATTCTTTTGATGGTATTCTGAAGCATGAGAGGATTTTTTTTTATAGAAATGGAGAAACAAACATTGCAACAATATTTGATATTGTTGATCTTCCATAAAAAGTGGAAGTAGATATGAGCAAAATAGTTGTAGAGGTTTGAACTTTAACTGATGCAAAGTGGAATAAAGGGTTTAATAAATTGAATGCAATTAGGGGAGCCTCTTGGCTAGATGAAGAATCTGATATTACAATTTAAGAAGTGATAGCTGACATAAAGTAAATTCCATTTGGAGATAGCGACTAAGCATGCAAAAAAAAGTCAAGCAACATCAAGAGGAAGGGAAACTATCTAATAGATATACTTTACCTTTGCAGGTTACCTATTGTGTGTGCGCTCCTATTAAAAATTATAGAGTTGATCCTAAACATTAGAACTAATAGTTGTTCAAACTTTGGCTACCTCCAATATTTTCTTTGTAATAGTTTTGTCTCATGTGAAAAAGTGTTTGTAACTAAATTTTGAACAAGTGTCCTCCCATTTGAAGCTTGTTACAGTCCCTATTTCTATAAAAGGATTTCCAAGATGTGGAGTAAAGGGGGTGGAGTTTTATTTTGGATGAACTAAGTATTGCTCATGTTTTGAGTCATTCCATGGATGCTATAATTTTCTTCCAAAATTGAACAAAAAGTTAATAATTGTTGGGTTGTTTGTGTTATTTTTCTAATAGGGATGGTCATTGAATTGTATACAATTTCAAAAAAAATAATACAAAATGTAGAGAGCTAATTATTCATCCTAGATCTTGTCTATTCTTTTATCTCCATTATATTCTCTAAGATTTAATGGAAAATTTTATTAAATTTCAATTGTAATTCAAGTTGGATTATATTTCAATTTTCCTTTGCTAATAATCTAATGGGTTATGTAATTGCTTAATGTAAATTGGAAGAACTTTATGGATTTTAATTGAATATTTTGATAAGTATGATATCTCAAAATAAAAATTGATAATGTTTTCACAAAGTGTCAAGATAATATCCAACAGTAAACCTCTAATTCCTGTGAGTTGATAGCCCAATAGATAAGGCACTGGTCATCCTCTAAAGTTGATCTAATTGTAATATCTTATACTATGCACAAAATTTATATAAACTTAATCATTTATATGTTGTTGTTGAAGTTTTAAAATGTTAGCCTATGCTTGATTCATTAAGTTCTAGGTTTGGATAAAATAGTCATTTGTCATCTCTTTTACTATCATTGAGTTAGAAAAAATAAGGTTAAATTGTCTATTATTTTGTAATTCATGTTGAGTTTTCACTTGTAAAGAAGTAAAGAATGAATTCCTAGGTAAACCCACTTGAATCTTGTAGAATTCAAAGTGGAGAAGACAATAAAAGTCTTGTCATTCGGTCCTTTAGTCTGTATTTCAAAATACCCATCATGGTTTCTAGCTAATTCCTAGGTTTTCTAATCATCTAAGGGATTTTTGAGATTTTGTCAAATCAGAAGCCAACACTTAGTATATTGGCATCTCCTCCATATATGGTCTTTAGTTTGTCACACATCTATTTTGCACTATCACATTCCTTTATATCATCAAACTCAACATGGATTATAGTTGAAGCAATCTCCAACATTTCCTGATTGTGTTCTTGCTTCTCTTTCAGTTGTTGGACACTCAAAGGAACATAAGTTATTTTCACATATTAACTATCCACAAAGTTTATAGAAGCCTCACTAATACTACATATATGCAAACTTGTTAGTGTTTGCCATGCAGGAAAGTTCTCCTTTTTTAGCTTTAGTACATCCCTCTTATGAGTCATGATCTTTAGCTTTGAGTACCTTCAAAATTATCTTTTAAGTACCAATGCTTTAATACTATTTGTTAGAATTTTTAGAATAACTAAGAGGGAATGGGGGGTTTGAATCAACTACTCAAGGTCCATAAGTACCATTTGAATAATCAAACATTAAAGTTTGTATGTCCTTCTTATCCTACTACAACTCGGTCTATACCATATACTAATAAACAAAATTAATAGTAGTTCACTCTCTTACTATAAAAAACTTTTCTAAATAAATGTAAAATGCCATAAACGTTCAACAAAAGTTTGACACTAGGATTTAATGTGGAAACCCAATTTGGATAAAAACACCAACATGTCAACACTTTTTCACTCTTTGGAAGTGAGCTCTGTTAGCAGCCAACCTTATTAAAAGTTGCAATAACTACTGTTAAATGTGACCTTGTTAGAGGATTTAATTACCCTATTAGGAGTGGCCTTGTCAGAAGACTTTAGAAAATTCCAATAGAATGTAATGTTGCTAAAGGTTTTACACATTTTGTTAAGTCCTTCAATGAATTTTAGGTCAACCTATATTAAATGGATTTCAATACAAAGTGTTTGCAATGATTACAAAGAAAATAGTAGGGTTTTGACCTATATGGTTACAACTCACTTTGTAGTTTTAGATCTCTTTTTAGTTCATGTGTTGATCCTTTGATAAGCCTTCCTTGTCCCCTCCGTCCTTGATTCACTTGACAACCCTTCAATCAACCATTCTTCTCTTCTCAAAAAACTTAAGCCTTCTACTTAGATTAACTTATCAACCTCAGAAGCTTTGTTCCATCTCACTAGGAACACAAAAATTTGCATCTTTATACTTCTTTCTTATATCACCTTCTTTATGCACTCTCTTTGTCATAGACTTCTCATCTTTCTTTCTTTTTTCTCACACTCTGTAAGATTTGGCTCTGCACCTCCTTAAATAGGTAATTATGGACATTTTCCATTTTCCATTATCACCATAGATATTAGGGTTTATGGTCTTATCAAAAGATTCAAGTATCCTTTCATCTTCCTTCTTTTCTAGAAACTTCTCATTGAATTCATTCATTAGGTATGATACATAATCCTCTCCTTGGGTGAAATGATCAAACTCATCAATCTTATCTTCAACACAGTTTTCATATCCCAAGGAATTAACTAAGTTGGCTAAAGTATCATCATTTTTCCTATGCATTCAAAATATTATCACTCGGCCATTACTAAGTTCTAAAACTCAGTCCTCACTAAATTTCTTGGTCACTGTTGAACTTCTAGCTCAACATCATCTTGTTTTTTTGGTTTACACTAATGCTCAATCAACATGGAATTTTCTCAACACTTACTATGGCTCAGTTAATACTAGCATCACTAGACATAAACTTCAAAGTTCCCTCATCTTTTACACTCTTTCTCGGTCAAGCTTTACATAAGTGATGTATCTTGACTTGTGTTGTAAAGACTTGAATATCGACATGGTTTAAATGATCACTTTATTTCATCAAAGTCTAACTAATCAAATGTCTAGTGTATTTTCCTTTTCATGACTCAACCTTTCCTCTAGGTGCTTTTGTTTTGAGAAATCTCTCAAATTTTGAAATGTCCCTTTACTGATTTTACATGGTATTTTCAGCCTCAAATCAGATCTTTAAAATCAAACAACCAATATTACAAAGATCAACCAATTTCCCAATAAAACCCAAATCGGGTATGTCCAAATTAGTGCCAAAAAACTTCACAACTTCACAAATTACTAATAAATCTGAGAATGGAAAATTTTATAGAAATTTCAGCAGCATAAAAGCCTACAAAATTACATTTCCAGATTTTTATAGCCTTTACACAACAGCTCACAAATGTAGGACCAAACTATGCTCAATCGGGCTCCCGAAATTAACAAACAATGCCCGAAAACACCACAAAAACACTCATAAACTATCTCAGAAGTTTAATCATGACCAAATACATATATTCAGCTCTATTTTAACATCTTAAAAGTCTAAAATACAGCAGCAACCCAAACTGATATGAAACACACAATTGAAAACACCAAACTCAAACCAAAAAACAACCCCGAAAACCCACAAATCGGCACTGTTCAGCACAAAGGCAAACTCTATATGAGCATGCAAATGGAATGGCTTCAAAATCCCATCCTTAGCCTTCCTAGAAACCTGCAAACTCCCGTTCTTGGGTCTCCTTCTCCACAGGTTTGGCAGCCTCTGAAGAACAACAAGAAAATTAGCAAAAATCAAGTTCTGGAATGAGTCCAAAATACCTCCAAACCCCTTTTAAAGAGGGCATAACCCTAACTCATGTCCAAGAGGGGTTAATAAAATATAATTTAATAATAATTTTTATTTATTAGTCCATTGGTTTCCAAAGATTAGCCCCTTTTTTCTGAGTCACCTTTTTGGAGCCTGCCTGCCTTAGCAAAGTTTACTTTTTTTTTTAATTATTTGAATAGGGGACATGAAAAGTCCTCCCCTCCCAAATATTGCTTGTCCTCAAGCAATGAAGGTTGGAATTCTCAAGAATATGTGTTCCTTCCCAAGTTGCATCCTCTAGTGGTAATCCTTTCCATTTGACCAAATGCTCTATGACGCTCCTATTTCTCAACCTTTTCTCTCTTGTATCCAAAATCTCTTCTGGTATCAAAACTAATTTCCCTTCATCATCAAGAGGTGGTAATTCTGTAGATACTATGGTTTGCTGGCCTAGAACCTTTTTTAAGCAAGATACATGAAAAATATTATGTATTTTGCTGTTTGGTGGGAGCTCCAATTCATAAGCTACCTCTCCTACCTTCTTGATGATTTTATAAGGCCCATAGAACCTTGGCTTGAGTTTCTCTGCCCCACTCCTCTTCAAGGTGCTTTGCTTATATGGCTGCAACCTAACAAATACCAAATCTCCCACCTCAAAAGATCTTTCAATCCTTTTCTTGTCAGCATATATTTTTTGTTGGTTCTGTGCATGTTGTAGATTATCCTTGAGGGACCTTATTATGTCTTGGCTTTGCTTGATGAAATCACTTGCTGCGGGTACTCTGCTATCGAAAAGTATTAGATCAACAAAGGAAAGGGAATCATAACCATAAAGAGCATGAAAAGGAGGCATACCAATAGACATGTGATGAGATGTATTGTAACAATACTCCCCTAGGTGTAACCATTTCACCCAAGCATGTTGTTGATTGGAAACATAGTTCCTCAAATATCCCTCTATCCATTTATTAACTAGCTCTGTTTGTCCATCTGTTTGAGGGTGATAGCTAGTACTGGGAGTGAGTTCAGTTCCTACCAAATGAAAGAGCTCCTTCCAAAAAGAGCTGAGGAATCTACTGTCCTGGTCACTAACAATGTTTCTAGGCAAACCATGTAATCTAAAAATTTCCTTGAAGAACAATTCGGCCACTTGTGATGCCTTGAAATCAGATGTGATAGGAAAGAAATGTGCATACTTAGTCTATCTACCACCACATATATGCAATTCTTACCTTGAACCTTGGGCAACCCAGTGATGAAATCCATGGAAATACTTTCCCATTTTTGTTCAGGAATAGGAAGTGGCTGCAACAACCCTGCAGGAAAATTTTGCTCACTCTTGCTTTGTTGGCATACCATACATTCCTTAATGTGTTTAAGGACATCCTCCTTCATACCCTTCCATGAAAACCGCTCTCGAATTTTCCTGTATGTCTTGAAGTATCCCTGATGACCAGCCAAAGGTGTGTCATGAAAGGACCTCAATATCCTCTCCTTAGTTTTTGACCCTGGCACTAAGAAGATCCTGTTCTTGTAATAAATCAATTCATCAACAACCTTGTACCTATTATCATCCACTAACTTATCCAAAATCTTGGTGGCAAATGAATCTTTAGCATACTCTAAAATTATGGAGATTTTCCGATCAGCAGAGATAGAGGATAAGGAACACAAAGTGGGCTTTCTTGAGAGAGCATCAGCAACCACATTATTCTTTCCTTTCATGTATTCAATATCAAAATCATAAGCTTGCAATTTGCTTACCCATTTTTGTTGATGATCATTCAAATCCCTTTGGCTCAAGAAGAACCTAAGGCTATTATGGTCTATCTTTACAATGAATCTCCCACATACCAAATATTGTCTAAACTTATGAAGTGCATGCATGATTTCCAACATTTCCTTATCATAGATGGAGTAACCTTTCTCTGATTGATTTAATTTTCTAATCTCAAATGCTATTGGATGTCCCCTTTGAGATAGGACAACCCCTATACCTTCTCCAGAAGCATCACATTCAACAACAAAAGGTAAAGAGAAATCTGGAATTGCAAGCACAGGGCATGAACTCATTACCTCCTTAAGCTTATCAAATGTTTTTTGTGCCTCTTCTATCCAAACAAAAGCTCCTTTCTTTGTCAAATCAGTCAAGGGGGCAGCAAGCTGAGAAAATCCCTTGGCAAATCTCCTATAGTAGCTACACAACCCGAAGAAACCTCTCAACTGTGTAAGATTAGTGGGTGGAGGCCAATCCAAAATTGCCTGGATTTTTTGTTGATCAACCTGTACTCCTTTAGACCTTATAATATGTCCCAAATATAGGATCTCTGTCAAACCAAACTCACATTTAGATAGCTTAGCATAGAAGGATTGCTGCTCCAAGATTCCCAAAATAGTGTCTATGTGCTTTAGATGCTCTTCCCATGTTTTACTGTATATCAAGATATCATCAAAAAATACCAAAAAAAAATTTTGAAGATGCTGACTGAAGACCTTATTCATACAAGATTTGAATGTTGCAGGTGCATTAGTGAGTCCGAATGGCATAACAATAAATTCAAAGTGCCCATAGTGACATCTGAAAGCAGTCTTTTCCACATCTTCACTCCTCATTCGGATTTGATGGTAGCCTAATCTTAAGTCAATTTTTGAGAAGTATATAGCACCATGTAACTCATCAATGAGTTCATCTATGTGTGGTATGGGATACCTATTTTTTATGGTCTTCTTGTTTAGAGCCCTGTAGTCTATACACATTCTCATTGTACCATCCTTTTTCTTGACAAGTACCACAGATGATGCAAATGGACTAGAGCTAGGCCTTATGAATCCCATGTCCAGGAGTTCTTTAATAGTTTTTTCAATTTCTTCCTCATAACCTCTTGGATGGCGGTATGGGGTTGTTATAACTGGTTTGGCACCCTGTTCTAACTCTATAACATGCTCAAAACCTCTATCTGGTGGTAATCCTGGAGGAAAATCATTGAAAACTATACTATGCTTATCAAGAATATTTTGAATTTCAAAATGGAAATTACCTTGATTCTTTGGAGAGCTTGTTGGTTGGATTATGACTCCTGCTGCCCATGTTACTTGTCCTCTTTGAAAAGTCCTCTCCATCCTCTTTGCAGAGACCGCCTTAGGTGCTCCATTCGATAACCCTCTCAATATGACTTCTTTCCCATTGGAATGAAATTTAAACTCCATAGTTTGATGGTTCATGTAATAGCCTCCGATAGAGTGCAATCATTGAACACCCAATACAAGATCTGTCTCCCCAATACCAACCACATAGAAGTCATCACATAACTCATAATCTCCTAAGGTCATCTTGAGTTGTTTCACCACCCATGTGCAAGGCATAGTGAATCCATCAGCTACAGTAACATTGAATCCCTCAAAATCTTCTGCTTTAAGCCCTCTTTTCATGACAAATCCCTCATCAATAAAATTGTGAGTTGCCCCACTATCAAGAAGAATGGTCAACCTTTGCCCTACTAGTACCCCTCAAATTCGGAAGGGATGGTATCTTGGGACTCCTGATAATGCTGCTAAAGTGCCATCCTTGCTGATTTCTTTTCCTTTCTCTTCTTCTACCTCCTCCTTAGTATCATGAAATTCCTCATGCTCATCTGAATCAGATTCTGAAGCAACTTCAATATAGTGCACTTGACCTTTCCCCAAACATCTGTGTCCTGGAACCCATGGTTCTCTACAAGTAAAATAAAGCTTTTTCCTTCGTAATTCACTCCTAGTCTCTTCATCTACCTTCTTTTTTGCCACATTTGTCACATCTTTTGGTGGTAGTGTTGGGAAAGTCTTTTTCTGAAAATTTCCCTTATGTTGCCAAAGATTTGGGAGTTTTTGATTAGTGATTGATTTATAGGCACGCAAGTTTCAAGTTGCAAGCTTCTTTTGATAGCTTCCTGTAAGGTTGAGGGTGAGAAAGCCTTAACCAAACCCTTAACAGAATCTTCTAAACCATCAAAAAAAATATATACAATCCTCTTTTCACTCATATCAGGTACCATAATAGCCACTTTTTGAAATTCTTCTATATACTCATTAACTGATTTGGTTTGCTTCAACTTTGACAATTCTTTAAAGTACTCTTCATCATCCTTGAGGTCAAATCTATCTATCACTCTTTGACTGAAATCTTCAAATGTAGTTACTTGATCGTGACCTTGAGTAGTCATTCCATGATACCACCAATCATAGGCTGCATCTTCCAAGTGTAGACTTGCAAATTGAACAGCATCACTCTCTTTCATGGGGTTAAGTGTGAAAAAAGTTTGTAATTTTTGTAGCATTGCTCTAGCTGAAATTTTATTTGTTCCATCAAAAGTAGGTGCTGTAAACTTGCTTATTTTATTTTTGAGCTCTCTTCCACTTGTGTCATGCTCCCTCCTGTTCTCTTTCTTGGGCATCAAAGTGTTCATTATATCCACATATTCTCTAAAAGGAACTGAACTACGAAAGTCATCATCTAAGCCATTATAAGTAGCTCTTAATGTAATCAAGTTACCTATAATCTGTTCCACTGGATTAATGGTTGGATTTGGTACTGGTGGCTCATCTGCAGGCAAGAAAATAGTTTTGGTTGATTTAGATGGTGTGGATCTCCCATTTCTTGGCTCCTCTGAAGTGCTCCCTTTCTCATTAATAGATGCAACTCCTTGTAATTTTTTTGTCAATATTCGCAAAGCCTCTCTAGTTTCCGCCAAACCATCCACTGTTTGCTTCTGAGTATTTTGGATGTCTTGGAAGAATTTCTTTGCCATCTCATCTGGATCAGCCATACTTTTTTCTTCCTTGGATTTTGTACTTTTACTTTCAACTGGGGGTTTGATCAAAATTTTTTTATTCTTTTCTCGCTGCAAATATCTTTTTTCTCTTTCACTTAGTTGCATGCGATCATAAATTTTGACAAGCAACTAATTAGAAGCAACATGCAACCATAAAATATGACATGCAAGATTTGGGTAGTTGTCAAAATTGACATGCAAGATCTGGGTAGTTATTAAAACTGACATGCAACTTCTACAAACCCTCAGGCTGGAAAGATCATGGCTCTAATACCACTGGGTGTCCCTTTACTGATTTTACATGGTATTTCTAGCCTCAAATCAGATCTTTAAAATCAAACAACCAATATTACAAAGATCAACCAATTTCCCAATAAAACCCAAATCGGGTATGTCCAAATTAGTGCCAAAAAACTTCACAACTTCACAAATTACTCATAAATCTGAGAATGGACATTTTTATAGAAATTTCAGCAGCATAACAGCCTAAAAAATGACATTTCCAAATTTTTATAGCCTTTACACAACAGCTCACAAATGTAGGACCAAACTATGCTCAATCGGGCTCCCGAAATTAACAAACAATGCCCGAAAACACCACAAAAACACTCATAAACTATCTCAGAAGTTTAATCACGACCCAATACATATATTCAGCTCTATTTTAACATCTTAAAAGTCTAAAATACAGCAGCAACCCAAACTAATATGAAACACACAACTGAAAACACCAAACTCAAACCAAAAAACAACCTCGAAAACCCACAAATCGGCACTGTTCAGCACAAAGGCAAACTCTGTATGAGCATGCACATGGAATGGCTTCAAACTACCATCCTTAGCCTTCCTAGAAACCTACAAATTCCCATTCTTGGGTCTCCTTCTCCACAGGTTTGGCAGCCTCTGAAGAACAACAAGAAAATTAGCAAAAATCAAGTTCTGGAATGAGTCCAAAATGCCTCCAAACCCCTTTTAAAGAGGGCATAACCCTAACTCACGTCCAAGAGGGGTTAATAAAATATAATTTAATAATAATTTTTATTTATTAGTCCATTGGTTTCCAAATATTAGCCCCTTTTTTTTGAGTTCACCTTTTTGGAGCCTGCTTGCCTTAGCAAAGTTTACTTTTTTTTAAAAATTATTTGAATAGGGGACATGACAAATTGTCTTCACCAATCAAATAGATATGAGATTAAGATTAGCTAGAAATATGTCTCATCAGTAGGTTTGACATCAATGACAAAACACAAATTATTCCAATTGTAGTTTCCAACAAAATATTCATCATTGCATGATTTTTAGTACGTATGGCATTTCTAGTGAGTGAAATGACACCATTTTAAAATTTGATTAACTAAAAAAAATTGTTTCTTTATTCTTTCTAGTTCCATTCACCAAAAAAAGATGAATATGAGGAAAAGATGAATAATGTTGCTATATGAAAACCTGTTTTAACAATTGTCACATAGTGGCATGTAATTCTTGTTATAGTTTATAAATTATTCATAATATCATTTTAACATTTTTATTCAAGATTAGAAATAATTAGAATAATATTAAAGAATGATTAATTTTAGTGCTACAATAATTAATAATACATGGAATAAAAATTATGAAATGTGTAATTAAATATAGATCATAGTATATTTAATTATACAATTAAAAAATTAAAAACAATTTGAATGAATCAAGTTTTGAATTGCCTAAACATATCAATTTTTTTTGGATCAGTAAATAGCTGAAGCCTAGATTAATTATTGTTATTTGTTGTAATTAATTATTTTTATGTGTTAAGTGAATTCGAACCTAAGACCTCCCACATGAGAGGCTAATAAGTTACCATTGTTTGTAGGCTCTTGCCTTCCTTAACATATCAAATATTATTAATAACTAATCTTAATTGCCTAATTTCTTTTAATGAAGAAATTCTTTATAGTACAACTTATTATGTAACTACACTTTAATAAAAATAATAATCAATGATATTATACCAATATTTTAAGATTTAAATAATAATATATTTAATTTACTAATCAAGAATTCTAAAAGAAAATTATCTTTCAAATCGAAATTGTCCATTCTACATAAGTTTATCATGTCAAAATAACAATCATTTCAATCAGTGTTATCATTTTTTTATACTCCATTAGAATTTTTGAAAATAACTTCGGGTTTAGATTGTGTATGATTTTTTATCATCAATGTTTCGGATCACACTCTGTGATCCATCATCATGATGCTAGAAAGAGATGCATTCAAAAATCATTTCAATACTCCAATTCATTTAAATTAATTATATATACTTTTGTATCTTTTCAACTATCTATCTGTAGTGCCCACCCCTAAGTCGCATTTCTGTTATCATTGCCAAACTCTTTTAGGCCAATTTATGTTTGATGATTAGTATTATTATTTTAGAGATTATCAGATGTTGTTTTACACTCAGTTTATTATATGATGAGATTACTTGGTACTCTATATTTCATGCAAGTATGATGATTATTCAATGTTTTTAGTTATCGATGATGATTAGTTAGATGGTTTATTATCACATGTGCTTTCTTATGGATACTTACCCCATACTGCATGTGTATGGTGTGCATGTTTGTTTTATTTATGTATGGTGTTTCTGATGTGGTTAAGGAAGGGAGTCGTAGTCACCTGCTAGTCGGGATCTACACGATGCACCACTTCCTGCCATTGTTTGTTTAGCTTAGAATATTGTGTTTGTACATGCATGAATTTTATGCAGGTTGCAGGTATCGGGTATTGACTTCCCTGAATTGCCAGGATGAGCGTACCCTATCGCATTGTCTCAATGGTAAGAGAGGGGAGATAAACTCTTAAGTCCAAATCCTAAACCCTTTAGCCAATTGTCCTAATTGATAATTAGGACAAGTATCTGAGTTAAGTACCCTCCGAATGCATCAAAAGATGTAATTTCGTGATTATAACTCTTTTTGTTTTGATTTAGTATGTGTTTTTCTATGTAGGGTTTTCGTATGTTGTTATATGAGTCCTTGATGTATTTTCTATTAATTAAGTCTAATTAAAAAGATTAATTAATGATTTAATTTAATAGAGAATTAATATGATATCTTTAATATTTAATTAATTGAGAAATTAATTAAATAAAAGAATTAAATTTAGAAATTAAAGTTCAAAGATAAATTTAGAACAGGATAATATTTATTCAATTTAATAATAATATATTTGGAGTTCATTTTTAAATAAATGCTAAATATTATTGTTATTTAAATTAATTAAATATGTTATCAATTAAGTTCTAAAATAAATTAAAAGTTGAAAGATATAAAATTATTAAGAATTCTAGATCGCATGATCTAAGCATGAGTTTAAATATGAGAATTAAATTAAAAGATTAAATAATAGAAATTAATAATGTTATTTTAATTTCATGAAGTACACATGAGATTAAAGTAATAAATTAATTTAAAATAGAAGTCAAGTAGAATATTAAATAAAGTTATTTAATAAATCAACTTAATGTGCATAAAAGATGAATGCAAATTAAAAGAAAAGATAATAAAGGTTAATTTGGAGTTAACTCAGTTGTGCAAAGAGTCTTCTTGGGTGAACGCACAATTAGTGCCCCAATTTGAGGAGAAAATTGCTTATCACAACTTTGGGGGTTCATTCTTGGGGGACACACGAATTTGGACGAGAATTTTTGGGAGACAAATTTTGGAAGCGAATTTCAGAAGGCTGATACCAAGAAAGTTTTTCAGAGGAAGGTTATTGAGAGGAGCTAATTCTTTTACAATTCCTGGAGATTGCATAATAGCATCAGGATCAGGTAGGGTCTTGTGTTTTTTATTATCCATTAAATACGCAATTATCCTTTCCTGTCTTCTTCGTGTTTGGGGTTTGTAAATCCGAATTCTCTATGATGAAAGTTTTAACCTTTCAATATTGTGAATTTATTAATTGTTCGTCAATAATTTCTGTATCCATGGAGACTGGAAGAGTTATTAGAACCCTTATTTTCTAGATTAAGAAATTAAGATTTAATTGGGTAAGGGTTTTGAATGTAAAATTGAAAGTTCTAATTTTTTTTTAAAAAAAAAAATATATATATATATATATATATATTCCTTGGAGGAAAATTTTTTTAATAAAATTAAATAAAACTAATTTAAAATAAACATAATTTATTTTATATATATATTAAAATAAAGTTGAAAAAAAATTAAAACAAAAAAAATATAATTTATATGTATTTGGAGTGGGGCGGGGCCACCACTTCCCATGCCCCACACACCCACGCTGCGGCAACTGGTGGTACTGCTGCTTGCGGCAATAGTAACACCTGCGCCCGCAGGGGATGGCAGGCCGGCGGGCCTTTAAAAATGCTGATTTTTTTTATATAAAAAAATATATATATATATATAAATTACGACTTAATTTTATATTAGTCGATTTTTTTAAAAATGTTTTAAATAAAAATTATTTTAATTAATATTATTATTATTTAATTTAAAATTTATTAAATTTTAAATTATATTGAAATTTATTATTATTTATTAATATTTTTATAAATAAATAAATTATTAATAAATGTAATATGTTCTTTTATGTATCATTAATTAATCTTATTTAAAGTTTGACTTAATTAAGATTAATTAAATCGAAAATTTGTTTAAACAAGTTTAGTATTATAACACTGATTTTAATGGAAGCGTAGATTATTATATTTAAAGATCAACAAGTATTATTAATAATTTAATTATTACCCTTAGATTGTTTTAGAAATTTGACTTGAAATCAATTAAGGGTAATTAGTTGTTTCATTTGGAGTTAGGAACAGGATAATTTGTAAAGGTGAGCTATGGGTCCTATCTATTTAAAACATACGTTCAACTGGAAATGGAAACCTCACATTAACTCAATAGTATATTATGAATCAATCAAATTGAACTATAAAACTTTTGACTTGAAAATAAACACTAAAAACTGAAACCTTATTGTTTAACTCAACTGTATGTTTTCAAATCAAAACCAATTGTGAGACTATGATGTTTTCTATATATTGTCTATGCTTTGAGTGTTATGGGGTTGGTTTAGCGTTGACCAGTTTAGGTTGTTACCAGAGGCTTGGGGTTGTGAATGTGATTTTATGATGATTTGTTCTCGATCTTTTCAAACCAACCAAGGTAATGTGATAGTATGCTCTATGATGGATGTATTTATTGTTTGTTATTGCTTTCCAGTTTCCTTGTGTGAAGCTGAGGTGTATGTATTTGAGATACCTAACTTAACCATTTTTGAGTCTCGATCAGTTATATGTGATAACCAATTTTGTGTCTCGATCAATTATACTTGTATTACCTTCTGGTTGCTTTGAGAGAACTGAAGTGTTCGTTTAGATCTTGATGATGTCATGTTGTGACATGTTTTGACTTGACCATTTTGGAGTCTTCGATTAGTATTGTAATTTACTATTGGGATACTTTTTGGTTGCTCATTGGAGAACCATTGGATTTTGTGATCTATCATTGATGCCTTCAGTTGCTGATAGAGAACTGTTGTGATCATATGATTATTATTTGATGCTTATCTGTTGCTCATGAAGAACTGATGTAATTTTGTGGCTTATCTTTTTATGATGTTTTTCAGTTGCTTGTATAGGACTGAGGTGATTTTATTATGATTCTTTGATTTGTGATTTCATGAGCCTAGGGTAGGTTATCTATGTGTAGTGTCGGGAAGTGGCTTGCAATGGGGATCGGGGCCCTAAGAGGCTGCCTGGAGTAACCCATTGTAAGTTGTTTTAATAAGTGAAAATATTTACACTAAATGAGAGAAAATGAACCTAACAAGATAATTGTATGTTCTCTCCCATGCCTTGAGTGCTAGTACAGACTAGGATGGGGTAGAGACAATGCTTGGTTATGACCTTGCATTCCATAGTATGCCTCG
Organism: Cupressus sempervirens; assembly: GCA_028749045.1. NCBI lineage: Eukaryota > Viridiplantae > Streptophyta > Pinopsida > Cupressales > Cupressaceae > Cupressus > Cupressus sempervirens. The sequence continues at coordinate 669,586,562 of CM053785.1, forward strand.
TCAGTACAAGAGGATACTAGTGGCCGCAGGATCAGTAGGGACCCGGGATTCCTAAGGGATTGCTTGGGTAACTTCTACGTGACTTTTGCGATGACACTTTCCCGCTTGCATATTAGTTTTCCTATGTGTCTTTTTGGTACCTCTGGGTTTAGATGTCGATCTTTTTAGGAACCCTTGAGTTAGCATACTTATAGGATTTCCTGGACTTAGAGAGTATTTATGATTATAGGTTTTGTTATCCTATTTGGGACTTGAGACTATCTCCTCAGCGCGGTGGGAGTGGACCATTTAGGTTCCACACAGTTGGGTGGTAGTGCTTTTACTCTTAGCATTGAGATCCATCCGTAGTCGCCATGGCTGGAGTTTTCTTGGTTGGCATTTACCTTCACTATGTTCTTGGATTATTATGATGGATGGTTCGATTTTATGATAGATGTTTTATCATTATGGATGTATGGTGAATAGTTTCATATATTTTTTACTGTACTTTGTATCGTGGATTTGAGGATGTTGTATCTTTATCTTTACATATGTATATTCTTTTAAGCCTTTCATACCCTGTGACTTGTATAGTGGATGATTGAGCATCCCAAATTAATTTGTCAAGAGGCATTAGGATCAAATGTATATTATGGACATGGGACTTTTTGATTATTCTTTCATATGTATGTGATAGTATTTAGACTTAGAATTAATTAAATTTAAAAGTGACTCAACGTCTTGGGATCCTTAAGAAATGTAACTTGCAATGTATGGTTGTTGATGATTACATGTTATTGCTTCTGCTACTATGTGTTTGATGTGTATGTTATACATTCTTACTTTCAAAAAAAAAAAAAATGTTTAGCAAACTTAGTGAAACTTTAGGTTAATTCTTTTGGATCCCTTGGCGGGGCGTTACACTATCACTTCATAGTTTAAATTGTTAAAATAAAATAAACGTTAGTTCAGTGTTCTAATTTTTTTTATCTTCATCCAATTAAAAATATAAAATACAAATGATATTACTCAAGGTTAATATCTAATAAGATTTTCTAAACTTTTCTATTCATTTTTAGACGATTTGTTTCATAATCATTCTTTTTGTGTAATAATATTTAAAAATTTTAATTTGGTATTAGAATTTTTAAATAAAAACTAATATTAAAACTACAAAATCAAAATAGTAATAAAGATATGTAAGAAGTGTGAACCTTACTAAATGAAATTTCAAAACTAAATCAACAAACATCAAATAATTTAATTTAGTGTTGAATTAAGTTTTGAAATGGAATAGTTAGAACTAAGATAAAAACATCTATTCAAAATTTAATAATCATCTTAATTCATTACATTTATAATTTTTTTAGTAATGTGCATTCTGAAATTTGTGGTGAAATAAATGAAATATGTGAATAGCCTCCACAAAAAGTGGTTCTATGAGACCCTACCAATTTAACCAATCATGTTTCAGATAAATAATTTTTATAGTATATAAATTGTATCAACAAATATAAAAACTTTAGGAATATGTCAATTAGACAAAAATAATGACCTATTATTGGTGGAAACTAATTTAGTTTTAGAAGAAAGTCAATACAATAGTATATTACATATGGAAATTAGAACAACAAAAGGTGATTATGCATATACCCCACATATATGAAAATATGCTCTTTCTTTATTATCAAAATGATTCAAGGTGTATTAAATTATTGAATATTTAAAAGATAGATAATGTGGTACAATTAGATTGCTCAAGTAAGAATGTGTACACTCAAAAAGTGCACTTCTCTAAGTCCTTCTATTTGAGGGATCTCATGAATTGAGAGCCTCAAATGGAAAACTAGAGCTCCCTAGTCATGATGTGCAAAGGGATGCAAGCATGAATAAAATGGCTCTCAAAGGAGAATAAGAATGCAGCTCCTTGCAAGTACACCATGAAATGAGAGATTTTAAGATGAGCAATAATGCTAGTGTCCAAGAACCGATATGAAATGCTATGCAAAATGCAGCTAAGCTATATGGAATGCAAGGAATGTAAATGAACTAGCAAGAGAATGATAGTGTTACAAGGCCTCTAATTAAACTAGAAATTCTATTATAGTGCATAAAAAAAGCTATGCTAATTCAAGATGATGCTAATATAGTATGATACGCAAATAAGAGAATATATGGCCAGAAGTTCTTTGAAATCCCCAAGAGTGCCTAACAAAACTTGTATCATAATAATAGTGCAAACAAGTGGATCCAAGATGAGGAGAGAGATCTCCCTTTTAAAGAAGTATGGTCAGTAAAGATCATGAAGCAAGATGATCTAATTGAGGGTGGGGAAATGACTTTTGCAAGATTAATGTGCACAATCATTTCCACAAATCATAAAGAGTTGACCTTTGTGTCTCCATGTGAGACAAAAAGAATTTTCTTATATTTTTAAAGTGGGAAAATGCTTTTATGTGTGTAACTTAGGATAAGAGATCAATGGGGTCTTTTATTTAATTAAAGGGGGGGCATGTTCCATTTAATTAAATAAGAACTTAAGATATAGTGGTCAAACTATAGGGTAAAACCAAATAAATTGATTATTGAAGATTTGTTCAAAATAAATGATTTAATATTTTTAGCAAAATGCTAAGAAGGGGGTTAATAGTCTAGATGACCATTTTTTGGGTGATTAAATTTGCCCCTTTTTGAAATGTGTGATCAATCTGGGAAAACATTACATCAAAAAATGAAGAAGCCAAGTATGTGGCATCTAATAGAGAGGTCTAACTCTTAATAACAAAGTGTAGAGCAAGATGGAAAATCTGGAATGCACAACCCGATAGCAACAATACTAGATAGTAGGAGAGAGAGAGAGAGAGAGAGAGAGAGAGAGAGAGAGAGAGAGAGAGAGAGAGAGAGAGAGAGAGAGAGAGTGTGTGTGTGTCAAAACTTGAGATGAGTGCTAATATGTCAAGCAAATTAAGGAGATAGATCAAGAGAAAATGGAAAGCTCAAGCATATGCTACTAAGAAATAGATAGCCATAGAAAGCAAGTGATTTGTAGTTATGATAGAATATTCATGCCCACTCAAGATCAAAATAAAAATGAGGTAGAAAAGATGTAAAAATGAGAAAAATATGATCAAATAGAGATAAAGTAATGTGTGTGATGATAGATAAGTGATTAAAACCCAAGAGTAACCACCAAGAAGTAATATTATGCCTCAATTTGACTAATTTTGACCAAGAAAGATAAAGCATTAAGTTTAGGTCAAAACAAGAAGAATGGTGGAATGAAAGTAAAATGGAATGATCATGAGGGACACAAAAGAGTAGAATTGATGAAGGAATGAAGAAATGATCATGACTTAATGAGATTTGAAGATTAGGCCTCAAAAGGTCAACCAACTATGTAGAAGAAGAAGAAAAATTTGGAATACAATTTTTACCATCAAGATGAACTCAAATTTTGATTTTGATCCAAAAAATTGATTTAGGATGTCGAAATTAACTAGGGGTACAATTTTTGTGCAATTTCGAGGAGTTAAAAAATTGGCTAAAAATGAGGTCAAAAGGTATAAAAGGGGCCCAAGGGATCATTTTCAATTCATTTTGTCTTCTTGTGATTATGAGAGATTTTGAGCATTGTAGAGAGATAGTGATGGTGCAAGGAGGTATTTTGATTGCATCTCACCATTCAAACATAACAGGCTGCATAATTGACCTCCACAATATGGTTCCCCGATAAGTTTTCAGGTTTTCAAGCATTTTGAGTCATGTTTTTTAGAATTTTAACAATTTTTTTATAGGGTTTAATATGTTTTATGTAAAATTTCATTTGATACTTCAAAATGTATTACATGTTAATTCTAAGAACTATAGTATGATACTTTTGAGTTTTGGAAAGTATTATACAAGCCCTACCCAATAATAGTACGATATCGTGTGAAGTATCATATGAAGAGATAGTATCACACACTTATTGGAGAAAGTATTGTATGATACTTGGTCAACTAATTTTGCATGTATGAGCTAGATTTGCACCATTTCTCAATTTGAATGTTAGTTTTTGTACTTGGATAGCAGAGTAGAAATGCATATAGTTGTGTTTTGGTTTTCATCATGACATGTACTAACATATAGACTCATTTTTGTAGATGGTGTTTCTGATGTTACACATTAGGGCCCCTGAGGTAGTGGGACTAAGATTGGTAGGTCAACTAGATGAGGATTAGTAGAAGACTCTTAGGACCATGTGCTTCAAATGGTTGTTATGTTTTCCTCATATTTAGGTACACCATGGTCTCTTTATTGTGCTAGAAGAGAGGTGGCATAGTGAGCATTGCACGTTTCATTTTCCTACTAGAGAGGCCACAATCACACTTGAGGATGTGTATCACATCTTATGAGTACCTTGTTATCAAGACCCAATAAGTGTAAAAAATATGTTTATATTTTTTTTGCACCATTTCATGGTCATGAGTGCTAACATGAGCTTATGAGTTACATTTATATTATGACCAGGCCCTAGTAGAGGGGTAGGTAGCATTATATGCACTATTTTAGGATGTGACCATCCTTGCTAGGCACTTAACTTGAGAGATATTGGTAGAAAAGTATGTGTAGTAGTACCCAATGATATGCATCTAATGCTCCTTAGTTGCATAGGCACTAGTCACAGATAGAAGCTAGAAGGGCTTGCCATGCATGAGGAAGATTAGAGATGGACTTGATAGGGCAGCCAAGATGGATGGCATGAGAACTAGCCATTCTTGTAGACATGGATCATGAGTTCTGCATGAGATAGTATACCATGGTGGGAGGACATCAGAATATAGTGAAATATTAGTGTATATTTGGGTGTGGGATCACAAAGAAGTGATTCAACCATGAGTAGAGCCTTAAGAGAGGTCATACCCATTCAACTAAAAATTCTACAGTTTCATCTCTCAGCCACATAATGAAGATGTCCCATATTATCTACAATTATTTGATGAGTTGTTATCTTTTGAGTAGTGACTTGCAAAGGATGTGAGGGTTGGTGAGAAGAAATGGATGAGTTGGGATATATGTTCTAGAGCTAATCATTGGTAGGTTACCATGTAGGGATTGTGAAGAATTTCATTATTACATGACCATGGAGATAGTTTGGGTGATGGTAGAGGGTCCTGACAGAGATGATCACATATGCTAGGTTCTAAAAGGAGGATGATTTTGCATAGCCACCTATGTCAGAAAATGCCACAACACTACAGGAGACATAGGATTAATGGAGAGAGATGTGGGACTATCTCTCAAGGGTCTTAGATGGAGGTGTATTGCTAGATTATGCTTTGATGATGAGGAGGCATCTATTCCCTCATTTCACTTTTCTTGATGCATAGTCTAAGGATGAAAGTGTATGGGAGATGATGGTGGCAATGACATAGGTGGAAGAGATGGAGGAGGTAGGGGAGATGAAGGAGTTAGAGGGAGGGAGTAGGGAAGTAGTTATGGGGGAACATCTAGTAGTTAGATGCACTCAAGGAGCCATGTTGAGATGGAGGTAGAGGAGGAGAGTGAGGAGGTAGGGGAGGAGAAGAGACTGATGAGACAACCTTGGGTGGAGAGGCATCATCCTAGGAAGGAGCAGAGGCAAGAACCACTTGCCCTAGTTAGAGGAGGAGCTGATTTGAGGGACCAACAAATCATAGCGCTAGAGGCAAAGTTACAATAGACATAGACCACCATAGTGGTCCAAGATCAAAAGCTCATAGATGAGAGGGTATGGAGTGAGGAGCTAAGGTAGGAGTGGGAATTTTCAAGATGAAAGTTAGAGCATCATGAAGTGAGGGAAACCTTATATTATGTGACCTATAGAGGCCTTTATTTGCTAGGACAGGGATTACTTGACTACTCTAAGAGAGTTGTGAGGTGAGAGGGCATGGTACAACTGCTATACAAGAATCAAGTGTCACTGCCACAACCTCTTGCCACACATGAGGGAGGAAGTTAGTCATAGATCTAGGGATAGATATAAGTTTTTATGCCCTTGGGGCACTTTTGATGTATATTTTGACACATCTATCTAGATTTTGGATGCCATATTATACATGTACTCAATGTATCATTATATATGGGATACTGGATTCAATTTATGGAATTGTGTTCTAGTCTCCTTTTTGGCTCATGTGATGGATGTTTATATATATTTCAACACTTGTCTTTATGCTTCCATGTGATGTTGATATTTATGCTCATATTTATGTATGCACATCTTATATTTGTATGCCCATGGATATATCTCTCTCATAGAGGTTTTAGCTCTCATGTTGTGAGGTAGACTTCAAATTTTAAAATTTAGTACTTGGATAGATTAGATGTGGTGATGATGAGATTAACCCCTTATGATGATAGGAACCACATAAGCATTAATTTGATATGATTGATAAGAAGAGAAAGATGTGATCAAGAGGAAGTGAGAGAAGGTGAATATAGTTAGCTAATGTGTCTGTGAAAGATAAAGAGATAGCTCTCTCAATATGAAAAAGCTAAACTGGAATGAATCCTAAAACAAAAACTACTATGAAAAGCTGTGATTGCAAAGGATGCATAAGTCGACTCTAATTTTCATCATCAACCTTCACTAGGGACATTAGAAGATCGTACAATCATCACTAGTATAAATTATGAGGATGTGAATATGATCTATATCAGATAGGTATGCAGGAATCCTACCTAAGCATCATAGATATATAGGTCAAGATGACTAGTGAAATTAGGCTCCCTAATATTAATGTAGCAAGATTACACCTATATCAAGGCATGAGCACCAAGATAATCATCAAGTGCAGTCTTGTAGAAATAGACAAGGATGATATGTTATAGATCCAAAATGCCAAGTAGGAAAAGCATTAATGCTCATGATACTTTAGATCAACAAAGCATACCCATAAGCAAAAGACAAGTAAAACATGCCCCATGCCCCTAGTCTTCTAGTCCGTGACATTCTCAAGAGACTATTAGGGAGGCAACACTTAGAAAAGAAAAACCATCATAGAAATCTCTCAAGATAAAATAAAGCCAATCCAATCTCAACAAGTTTATTGTTCAAGTGTGTGTGTGTGTGTGTGTGTGTGTGTGTAAGTCACATGACCATTTCTTTAGGACTTGAATATGTTACTGATAAGTATCACAATATCCTAGGCTATAGCTATGGTATCCACAAAATTTAGAGAAATACTCGATGCCAATGGGAGTGTTGAAAAATGCTATTGAGAAAGCTGCCCAAAAAATGCCAACTCACAAAGAGACCCTGATGAGCTAAGAAATCGGTGCCCTCTAAACCTAGATGGGAGTATGTTCCAAGCTAGGTAAGGAAAAGTGAAGTGAATGTGTGTAAAGAAAGACTAATAGACATAGGTGCAAGGGTCTCAAGTAGCACCTATTTCTAGGTTTTCACCACTTGGAAAAAAAATTAGGACTTTTTATGATCATTTTGTATTTTTGAGGATTTTGATTCATTTTTTGATGCATCAAAGTGCCTATTGCCAGGTTTTCACTAAAATGCTCATTTTTTTGGACATTTTTTTAATTGTAAGGATTTTTTTAGCATCATATATGATATTTTTGAATTTTTTAGGATCATAGAATCTGTACAAACATCTTAGTAGTAGGAGCCTTAAGCATAGAAATTTTTGAGGTGGAGTATATTGATAGGCTTAGGGAGCTACTCTCCCTTAGGTGTAGAAGGTTGATAGGCACTAGATCCAAATGCAACAATGACAATGTAGGGACCCCTTGAACTTACCTTTCTTCTCTCTGTTCTATTGATTCTTTGGGTATTCTCTAAGAACAAGATCACTCACTTGGAATTCATGAGGATTAGTCTTCTTGTTGTAACTAGTAGACATCATCTTCTGATAAGCTTGCATGTGATCAAAAGTAGTCTTTTGACATTCATCTAAAGTCTCAAGCCCATGAATCATCATTGCCCTATGGTCATCATCAATAATCAATCCTTGCAAAGAGACTTGTAAAGAGGGCATCTCAACTTCTATTGGGAGGATGGCCTCAGAACCATAGACTAGTGCAAAGGTAGAATTTTTATCAATGTTTTATTTGAGGCCTTAGCTTGGCCATTCCCTTTGGGATAGTAGATGGAGGACCAATTTTGCTTGATTTTAAACTTATTACAAACTTGTCTAAGGTCCTTTTTCTTAAATTTTCCCCATTCTCAATAACTACGAAGGAAGGAATGCCATAGTGACAAATAATGTGATTTAGTTAAAAAGGTAACATGTTTTCCTATAGTAGCAAAATGTAGAACATCTTCAACCTACTTAGTGAAATATTTAGTTTTTGTGATAATAAACTTGTGTCCACTAGATAAACTTGGATGAATCTTTCCAACCAAGTCAAAAGGCCCATTGCTAGAAAAGATAGTGTGTAATAGAGGGGATCAAATCATGCCTAGGAGCATCAATCAAGATGTCATGCAGTTGGCATTTTTTATAGGATTTTGGCATATTGGACAACATCAACTTGCATAGTTGGCCAATAATATGCTTCCATGATAAATTTCCAAGAAAGTGCAAGGCCATTATAATGTGACCCACAAATGCCACTGTGAACTTTAGTTAATGCATTTTTGGACTTGTCTAACTCTAGACACCTAAGAAGTGTTCTATCTAAACTCTTTCTATATAGGTTACCAGAGATGAGAGTGTAATGGGAAGCATTATGAACAATATGGTGCTTATCATTGTATGTAAAATTTTTGAAAATGATTTGGCCTTGTAGAGAGGAGAAGATGATGGAGTAATAGGAGGAATCATGGCTGACAATGGTGCAAGTGACTTGGTTGTTAGGGGAATCTTAGGTGGATGTGTTGATCTCTAAGCCATGTTTCCTATTAGTGTCCAATGCTTAGTCATTTTCTAGGAAAAGTTGGTTAGTCATCACTATGACTGAACCACCCAATGAAGGTCAAGTATTTAAGGACTTGTCTATCTTTTAATACAAGTTAAGAAATTCTAAGGTCTCCAAGAACTCTAATATGGAATGATTCATAGTATATGCCAAGTAAAGATAGAGAATGATGAGTACAAAAAATATTGTATATGCCAATTGAGTGAGTTATTGCCAAGAATATAAAAGCTAATGGAAAACATGAATATCAGCTATAATCGAGTGTCAAGATATTCAAGTGCTGAGTAAATTAGTTTTGAAATTTTATTTTTTATAGAAAAAACACTTATGTAAATCATTTTGTCCAAATTTTTGAAAAATTTTTGGATTGTGGAAACAACTAAGGAGGTAATTACACATTTTGTCAAAGGACATCAAACCAATCAAAAAATTAGAAGGACTAAGTGGAAAGAGGAAAAACTTTGGATTGTTGATCATGACCTAGAACCTTCTCTAGTTGTCTATTTTAGAAGGATAAAGCCCTAAATTAGTGAGGATGATCATGTACGTGCAAGAAGTTCAAGGACAGAGCAAAGGAAGCACTATGTTTGATGATAAGAATCAGAGATTAGATAGAGCAACCTAGTAGTGAAAAGAAGAATAAAATATATTAGATAAGGAGATCAAATTAGTCATGGAAAGAGAAGATATAAAATTTGACATAAAGTACTAACCAAAGGATTAGGTACTGATACATTCTAACAAGTGGATCAAGTTAAATCTCTTAACATAATGGTTTTAATAGATCTATTCAGATCTCCTGACAAAGTGCTTACTTAGTTGTAAATTTAAATATTTTAAACAAGGTATACTCAATAAGTCTTTTAAGCTCCTAAAATGACAAACCCCTCATATGGTAGATCACTAGAAGTGATCAAACATTGTAGCCTTAACAAGTATACTTTATTGCTATAGTAGTGAAAATTTGTGGGTGTCATCCCCACCCAAGTTTTACCTTCACCTTAGAGGTTTTTTGGGTAACCAAATATTTTGTGTTATGTGTTTACATTTATTTTCATGTTGATGGATATGATGAATAACTAGATCTATTCTAGTATTATAGTTTATGGAAATATGGTATATGATCTAGATATGAGATTGTCAAATGGTGAATATACTTGTTTTGTTTCAAGGATTTAAAAGTTTGTAGATCCTTATTCACCTCCCCCCCCCCCTTAGTATCTTAATTTTCCATTAAAAGAATTCAAATAATTGGTATTACAGATTTATTCTCTTAGAAGAAGTCTAACAACTTGAGGGTTAATATTTTGGAGATAGAGGCTTACAAATTGGGAAAAAATAGTGAAAATCAGATGCTTGACATCCAAATCATACTACAACATCTTGAAGCAGCTAGAGAGGAGTTGAAGATAAATTCAAATAAGAGAAAAGAGATGGATATTCAACAAGGTGATACACTCATTTAAAAAGTGGACAGTAAAGGACTATTTGATGACAATAATTCTAGTGAAAGTGATACAACAATAGCATACCTATTGGAGAAGATCAACATTATGAATGAAGAAATCAAATTATTGAAGAGAGAACATGAAATAAAATTAGTAAGGCTATGTGAAGTGACTGAATAGAAAAAGAAAGTTGAAGAAGAAAAAGTCATGGTAGAAAAAGACAAGAGACAAATGGCTACCAAACTTTATGAAAGGACATCTAATGTGAAAAATCTTACAAACAATGAGCTAGACATGATGAATCAAATGCCACTTGCAAATTGGGACTTGAGTAGATAGGATATAGAGATTGAAAATCTAAGATTAGAAAGTGATCAACTAAGGAATGAATTAAGATTTGGGAAGAAACTAATATAGAGTATGAACAAGCCTAATAAATATATACAATACTTTGAAGAATTGACAAGAACACTAAGAACACCTAGTGATACCTCTAGACCAAGATATACTAAGTACTCTTCATCTACTAAAGAAGAAGAATCATCCAAGAGTGGGGAGAAAAGGAATCCAAACTCAAAAGGAAAACATGCATGCCATCATTGTGGAAAAATGGGACACGCAACAAATATTTATGAAATCAAGATTGGTAAGAAAAATTCTAAACCAAAATTCAATGGACATTGTATTAATTACAAGAAACAAGGACACCAAGCATATGCATGTAGGTCAAAGGAAATAAATAAACCTATTACACCTAGATTTGAAGGATAGTGCAACAACTATAAAAAATATGGACATAGAGCTCAAAAATGCAGATCTAAGGAAAAATATAACTGGACATCAAAGAAATAAGGGCATGCACATGAACAAGGTAATTCTCATAATTGGGATTATAAAACATGGTATAGCTTTCATTATTGTGGAGAATATGGTCACATCCCAAAAAATTGCATTAGGGTACATTTCAGAGCCAAATTTAGAAGTTGATTAAATGAAAGCTTAGTTTTTTTTTCTGTTGTCCCAAGTTTGGACACATAAGAAAGAATTGCACGACCCAAGAACTAGTGCCAAGAAATGAACACATCAAAGGAAAAGGAAAAGTTGATGTAGAGAAAACAAGGAATGAGTTGAAATAAACCTAGAGAAAGAAGGTAGAAGTAGGAAGTAGTTGAAAAATTGAAGTTAAGGTCACCCAATCTAATGGATCAAGTGATCTCACCACTTCTAACTAAGAAAAGAAGGGATGTATGGAACTATAAACTTAAATAAAAAAATTACATACAAGTTCCTAACATGGGATATGTTAAAAAGTCCATATCTTCTTGAATCAAGATACACTAGGACATATCTAAGTAAAGAATTGAGAAAAAGAAACCATATGGATAATACATGTTGAGTATCAATATTAGTGCTTATAGACACTATGTATTGCTATATGAATCGAGCTCCCATACAGAGCTACAATGATATGTTGATTGAGCTAAGAATGTGAATGATAATGAAGACCAAGTGATGGAAAGAAATTTTTATGAACAAAACTTTATGTGAAGGTTGAGACAGTTGTAATGCACCTAACACAATACAAATCATTTATTGAAGACATAATTTGAAAAGATTAAAACTTTATATTGAATTTTTGAAGATCATTTTCATTCACCAAGTGATTTTGAACCTTTAGAGAAATTCAAAGGTGATCAAAGAGAGATTTTAGTGAATCTAGAGCATGTCATCAATAAATTACAGAGTGAAGTAAGACAGACTTGAGAACCAAGTTAAATTATTTTGAGAATTTCAAAAAAAAAAACCTAATTTCAAAAATGGCATCATATGCATCTGTCATTGGCAAGGAAATGTTGAAGGCCAACAATGCACATATAATGAGGAATGAAAAATGTCCTCCACCAAAATTGAAGGCATACCCTAACATTGCAATGACTAGATATGCATCATGAACTTTGTCATTGATTTCTCCTAGAGTCATTATGGCACGTGATGTTCACTCATATTACATGTGCAAGGTAGGATAAACTAGAGATTATGAACTAAGAAATTCCTATCATAAATTGTGTGAAAATAGATTTCTAAAAGATGAAAGCAAGGTCATTGCCAAGAAAGGGCTTACTCATGCCTTATCGTTTTCGAAGGTTTTCAAAGTGGAATGGTTCAATAATATCTTAAGAAAAATGCATGACACAAAATTGTGGTTGGAAACTAGTGGACTAGTAAAGATCAATAAGGCAATAATCCACTAAGTGATAGGGTATCCAACCCTAGATTGAGTGAAAATAATGAGGTGTGCAGCAAGAAATGTTATTGAATATGAAACGAAGGCCAAGTGGAATGACCAAGGAATTTCAATAGATGGTATTGAAGACCCTATTATTGAATTCACTATACATGTGATAGCACACAAGTTCTATCACTCAATTTGATAGTGTTCCATGTATAGTAGTGGATGTAGGTTATAAGATATTAAAGAAAGACTATAGCTAACACCTTGCCAAGTTACAATTGACACAACTAGCAATAAATCTTGGAGTGACTAGAAAAGCCAAAAACACATCATGTAAGTTTGGTTCACTATTGGTTTGTATATTTTTCTATGTGCAAAATTCATTTCCAACTCTTGGAACTGTAGTGTGGGATAAGACTAGATCTGTGACTGAGTAAATAAATGTTTCTATTGAAAAATTGGGTGAAAATTTTGAAATCATTATGGATGGTTATTTTGGATAATTTAAAGAAAACATGAAGAATAGATTAAGGATTCCATAATCAGTTGTTGACAACTATTATGGAGACATTTATTTCATGGTGGACACTAATTATGCATATGCCCAAGTTGTACTACCAAAGGTTGCATGGCCAAGAATGATGCAATATGAGGTGAATGTAGATAAAATCACCAACACCTATTCCAAATTTATTATCTAAAGAGATTAACAAGAATGCCAAGCCTTTCAAAAATTATGATTAAGCCAAGATAAAAATTATGATGCGAACTAAAGTTCCCAAAATGGATAGAAAGAGGGAAAAGATGATTTCTAATCTTGAGGGAAAACTTGGTGAAGGACCCTTGCAAATAACTAAAGGCAAGGGAGAAGATGAAAAATCAAAAGAAGAATAGGAAGAAGCTAAAGGAAAAGAACTAGTGGTTGTCAAGCCCAAGGAAAAAAATAGAAAAAGAAAATTGTGATCTTGGATCCCAACATGAAGATGAACTTTCACTAAGAATGTCAAGAGGCTATTACCCCTCCTACCCTTGAACCTAAAAGAAGGATAGTAACAAGACAAGGATCCAAAGAAGCACTACCTATAGTTTTTCAACCTAAGAAAAAAACAACAAAGGTAGCTAAGAAAAGTAAGGGAAAACATACACCCAAAAGGTAGAAAGTTACTAAAGGGACTAAGTAGAGTCCAAAGAAGAAGATGAGAAGAAAGTTAGTCATCAGGTCTCATCATGAAGACGATGAAGGAGAGAGAAATGAGTCTGATGTCTTGAGAAAACTTCAAATTATTCCCAAATGACCTTCATTGAATATTGATTAGGTATGTGAGAATATCAAAATTCAACATGAATTTAAGGCTTCAAACATATTAATTATGATTCTTTAGACAAGGAAAATCAAGAGAAAATTGAATAAAAAATGAAAGACATGATGAAAAAAATGGTACATCTATAAAGTTAAGCAAAGGAATTCTAGAGTACTTGTACAATAAATTGGATGGAAAATGGAAGTGGGCATTATTCATATAGAGACAAATAAGAGAGGCTACTTTAGCCCAAACCATGTCAAACTTAGGGAAGACCCATATGTCTATTGCCCTAAGAGATTTTGTGACTAAATTTGTGCCCAAGATAAGGGATTATAAAATTTTGATGAATAAAGTAGGATACATTGTATAGGAAAGTATTTTGATATGGAAAAAGGAATTTGGGTTGTTACTTCCAAGAACAACAAAGAGAAATAAGAAGAAGGTAAAGATGTAGTATAGTTAGATAACCAGGAAAATTATGATGCACTAGACAATTTGGAAGAGAAAATAAGTAGAAAGGTAGAGGGGAGTGAACAAGAATATTTTGTTATCATAGAAGATATTCCTAATGATACACGATAGTATCAAAACATTTTGATTGAGGAAAAACTAAAAAACACAACATTTCAAACATCAACCACTCCTCTTCCATGGACCAATCTAGTGTTAATACAAATTCAAGATTACTTAAGGATTGATAGTGCACCAACTGTGAACACCCCAACTGATAATTTTCAAATCTCTTTAGTCGTAGTTGATGATAAGGGTTAGCAAGATACAAGTACCAAGGTGCAAGGTAAAGCTATAATTGTGATTAAATATCCACCACCTATGATCAATCCTATTGCTAACAAGAATGAGGACAAGCAAGGAAAACAAGACCAATCTACACATAATACCTCAGGACTTCATATTGGGAGAACAAAGGAGGCTGAGAAATCAAAGCCTAAGTAGACTGAGAAGCAAAAGGAGCAAGAGCAAATCCAAGCCTTAATAAATTCATCGAGTGTTGTTCTTATCTCTATTGGAGCATCAATTTTTATACCCACTCAATAGGTTATACCTACTCAAAAGGAGAGTACTTTCAAAGGACAATAAACACCAAGATTGAGTGTTGAAGGCACACAATTATAGATAACACTATCAAGTGTCAGCACACTGAGGTCATAGTTAATAGAGAAGAAGATTAAGTCACCTAAGACTTCAGTGACTTTAAATGAGGTCATTACACTTCCTAAGTATGACCCTGATATGATAGTGTTCAAAGAAATATAGATTTTTCAACTTTTTCTAAGAAAAAAGACCAAGCAAGAGCAAGAAAGAAGAGAGTACGAGAAAAAATAAGTATTGCGTTATATAAAGGACATTTTTGTAGATGTATTTGAGATTCATAATGCAAATGAGTAGGTACTTATTTTGCAATAATTAGTTAATATTATTGATAAGGTTAATAATGAAGATATTGAGACCAATGAGAAATTAATGAAATGCTCTAAGAAGAAGTTTGAGCACAAAGTTTTGTAGAAAGTCTCAACATAAATCATAACCAAATAGGTTGAACTTTCAAAAATTGTAAATATTTTAGAAATAATTTTGTAGAATATTTCCTCTTTGTATATAAATCTTTCTGATGTCGAGTTCTTCACCATAGAGAATCAAGAGTTAATTGAAATTGCAAGTATATCTGAAGGTATGCAAACATTCTTTGAGAAATGATGCAAGTTCAAGCTCTACTCAATTCAATAAATTGACATTTTATCAAGGAAGGTTAGTTGGATAATGGGTAAAGGTTTCAACATAAGAACCAAATTTATTTTTATTCAAACCATGTTGCTACCTCATTTGGAGGTCAAGAAGAAGGAATTGTTAGCTGTAAAGGATTTAGTTAAGAGATATATGCATCTCTCTATTGTAGATAGTTTAGTAGATCTAGCAGCTTAGCTAGAAATCAACATTCAAGTTATGGAATCTATATGATCTAGTTGGAATCATGTATTAGAGGTGATTTTATAAAATCATAAATATTTTTTGGATAAGTATAATCTGACCCCCTGCAAACCCCAACCAATAAGTGTCAAAAACAAGGGGGAAAGGAAAATAATATGATGATAAAGGTAAGAATATTCATATTTGGAGAGACATGTACAAATTATATATAGTGAAGTATTTTTGGAGACTAAATCAAAGTCTAAAGGGGAGGCTATTTTGTAATTTTGAATGGGATGCTAAGTCATGAAAAAGCATTTTTTCCACTAATGTCAAAGGGGGAGATTGTTGGTCCCTAAGCCATATTTTCTATAAGTGTCAAACACTTAGTAATTTTTGAGGTAGATTTGGTTAGTCATCACAATGACTGAGCCACCCAATGAAGGAAGTATTTGTGGACTTTTCTACATTTTAGTACAAGCCAAGGAAGTCTAAGGTTGTCAAGCACCTCAATATGGACTGAGTCATAGTATTTACCAAGTAAACACAGAGAATGTCAAGCAAAGAAAAGATAGTATATGTTAAGTGAGTTAGCTACTATCAAGTATACAAAAGCTGAGGGATAACATGAATATCAATTATGATCGAGCGTCAAGATATTCAATTGTCAAGTAAACTAATTTTGACATATGCATAGTGACAACACAAACAATTATGAAAATCTTTTTGGCAAACTTCTATACAATTTTTTTTGGATTGTGGAGATAGCTAAGGAGATGACTACACATTTTATCAGAGGACATAGATCCCTAGGAAGGTATAGTAACCAATCAAAAAATAGAAGGACTAAGTGGTAAAAGCAAGAACTCTAGATCATTGATCATGACCTAGAACCTTCTCCAGTTGTCTATTTGAGAAGGGATCAAGTCCTAAGTTAGTGTGAGTGATCATGTATGTGTAATAAAGTCAAGAATAGAGTGAAGGAAGAACTATATTTAATGATCAAAAGTAGAGATTAGACATAGGAACCTAGTAGTGAAAATCATAATAGAGTATATCAAATAAGGAGATCAAACCACTCAAGGAAAGAGAAGATCTACAATTTGGCATAATGTGACTAAAGGATTAGGTACAAAGACATTTTAACACTTGATTAGGGTAAATCTCTTAATAGAGTGGTTTTAGTAGACCTATTCAAATCACCTAATAGAGTTCTTAATTAGTTGTAAGTTTAAATCATTTAATCAAGGTAGACTAAATAAGTCTTTTAAGCTCCTAAAAAGGGAAACCTCTCATAGGGTAGAAGTGATAAAACATTGTAGCCCTAATTGGCACACTTTATTACTATCATAGTGAGGATTTATGTGTGTCATCCCCACACTAGTTTTAGCTTCACATTGAAGGGTTTCTAGCTAACCAAATCTTTTTTTTTATGTCTTTAATTACATTTTTATGTTGATGGATGTGATGAAAACTTAAATCTATTTTAGTATTATAGTTTATGGTCATATGGTATATGATCTAGATATGAGATGGGAAAATTGTGAATATACTTGTTTTGTTTCAAGGAGTTAAAATTTTATAGATCCCGATTCATGCCCCGCCCCCCACCCCCCCCCTTGCACCTTCCCTGCCACCCCCGCCCCTTCCTCTTAGTGTCTTACTTTCCCATGAAGACTTCTAACAAGAAATTATGAAATCATTTATTTAAATGTTTCAAAATTGTTTTGTGCTCCATGTATCCACCTAAAATCCCTTTTATCTCCTCTCATATTCTCAATCATGACATTACAAATAGAATTGAAATTCGTGATGAATTTTCTATAAAAAATTTCTAATTCATGAAATGATCTTATCTCTCAAACATTATCAAGTGTACACCAATCAAGAATAACTTTCACCTTTTTAGGATCCATCTTCAAACCATCAGCTGAAATGACAAAAACAAGATACACAATTTCCTTCTTCATGAATGAATATTTATTTAAGTTAATCAACAATTTTTCCTCCAATTTTTGTAATACTTGTCTAATATGCTTAAAATATTATTTTTTAATTTATTTAATATCAAAATGTCATCAAGATAAATAATTTCAAACTTCCACAAGAATCTCCTCAAAACCTCTTTCATTAGCCTCATAAACATACTGGGTGCATTAGTTAGACCAAAAGGCATAACCAACCACTCATACAAACCCTTATTAGTCTTAAAATAATTTTTCCTTTCATTTCCTTCTCTAATTTTGATATGATGATATCCACTTTTCACATCAATCTTTGTCAAATACTTCGATCCACTCAAATTATCCATTCTAGGAAAAGTAAATGTATGTTTCATTGTTATCTTGTTTATGGCTTTAGAATTAGTGCACATTCTCCATTCTCTATTATTTTTAAGTGTTAACATAGTAGGTATTGCATAAAGACTCAAACTCTCTCTAATTAGACCCTTCCCAAGAAACCCTTGCACTTGTCCATTCAATTCAACCTTTTCATCAAGTGTAAGCCCATGCAGTGCTTTATTAGACAAACTATCTCTAGGTATAAAATCCATACAATGACTTATGCTTCTTATAGGTGGTAAAAAATTAAGTACATTGTCAAAAATAATGTCTCAAAACCTCACCAACAAAGATTCAGTCTCAAGTGCATTTTCTAACACATCTTGTTTCTTGGTCTTTCTAGGAATAATAGAAAAATAAACATTATGTTCTTTCACATCCTTAAAAAATTGATTGAATTCAACCAAACATACTCTAACTATGGTACAATGATTCTCACACAACTTCATCATGATAATTCCCAATGTTGGATTTAACAAGGAGTTTCTAACTTAAAAGTAATTTGTTCTCCTTTCGGATCTAAGAAACATGATAGGGCTTAGGATGTCTCAACCTCTACAACTATAATTTTTTAACTAGCTCCTCAGGGGCCAAATTGTCTAACTGCCATAGTCAATGATCACTTTACAACATTGTCCATCAATCTTAGATATGGTTTTAAATAGACTTCTCCTTCAAATAGGCCCTTCATCTAACTTTTTATTCCACAAGATCCTTCTGAACATCAAGTTCTCACCATTGTTTAGGTTCATTAGGTATTTTAGAAACTTCCTTGCAAGCCAAAGTACTTCTACTATTACCTACAATATTCTTTCCAGAGTTGGTACATTCAAAAGTTCTATGTCCTTCTTTACCACATTTATAACAAGTACCTTTAAAACTTGATCTCTCTTCCCTTTTGTCACCATTATTATTCCTAGAGTAACTAATATAGCTACATCTAGTGTAATCACCTCTTTTACCTATTGGTTCATCCTTCCATTATGATTTTTCTTTATCTTACATTGTGTTGTTAGATATTGTACTTTCTCTATACTTTCTCTATATGTTTTTCCTCTATTTCTCTAAAATATGACATCTCTTCCTCTTCATCTTTGATCATGTCTCTTCACCAATCTTTCTTCAGCTTTTATAACATACTAATATGCTTTTTTCCACATTCTCCATCTTAACTTAGGTGATTTCATCTTGAATTTATTTCCTCAAAACATTCAAGTATCTATCCAATTTCTCAACTTCATCATCCACATGTCACAAGCTAATATCTAACTTGTAGAATTCTTTAGTATATTCTTTAAAACTCATGTACTTCTATCTCAAATTTTAAATTTTCCTCAACAAATTAACTTGGTAATCTACAGGGAGAAATTTCTTCATCATCTTTCCAATCATATTTGTCCATGTCTTTATCTTTTCATTTTCCCTTTTCCATCTCTCAGTTTATAGATGATTGCACCAAAGTGAAGCATGGCCTTTCAACTTTGTGACTGATATCTTAACCTTCTTGTTATCAGAGTACCTTCATACTCAAAGTATTTCTCTATCGCAATGATCCAATCCAATAATGAATTAGTCTCAATTATTCCATAATAGAAAGAAACTTCAATGGAAGGTGTAGAATATCGTTCCCTAGGAAAAAATTTTAAAATCCTTTTTTCATCTTTTTCAAACTCAAGTACAAGATTGGAATTCGGTGTTGCCTTTTCATCATCACTAACATCTTCAAGATGCACACCTCTTTTTTGTACTATCTCAATAGCTTCAAGTCTTGCTACAATATACATCAAAATTTCCTCTAGCACAAACTATTTCAACAATAGTTCCAACAACATCATAACCTTCTTCAAGTTATAGGACAAATCTCATAATTTCCACCCTATAACCTATTGAGTTGTCATTTTGCATGACACTTAATGATAGGGATCCTTTCAAAATTTTCTCTTGAAAAGCTGATTTAGGATCAACTCCAAGGTTCCAAGTAATCTTGCAACCTATTGGAATCCTCTCAATTGAAGATAAATGTATTTGTTCATGGGAAGGCCTTTGTTGTTTCTAACCAATTCAGATAAGATTTTTAATCTGCTTGCTCTCTCAAAAGAATAACCATAGAAATAGAAATATATATTTTGTATTTTTTATATTTTTTAATGAATGAAATCTAACAATGCAAATATATGAATTTATAATTTAACCAAGGGTTAGCAAAGAAAATAACAAAGATAGGGTAACAAGAAATTTAGGAAAATGACCTAAAAAGTAAATTCGTAATGAACATAAACTATAGAAACAACACATATATGAGTTAAGCTTTTCAAATGATTAGTAGGTAACCAATGAAAATAGGAGCAACACTTCCTTAGTTCCATTGATGCAATGGTTGATGGGAATTCAATAACATAAGATGTTTCACTTTTCATCAAATCACAAGGCCATAGAAAATGCACTCATGCAAGAGAAAAAACTATGGAAGAACAATATAGATGATCTCTTCTCAAACTAAGTATGTTAGAAAAATTTGTAGACCTATAGCAAACACCAAAACTAAAATATTGCACAATCAAAATAACACAATAAAACTATTGGTTCAATTACATTCCATGAACATACATTCACAAAATATAACACACTTAGGAAAGAATCACTACATGCCAAATTAAAGCACCAATAGCATATATTATTGCATCAAAATAATAGCTTTTAATACATATTACATTCCTAAATTTATAAGAAATCTTCTCCTCAATTTGTGTTGAGAGTGAGAGATCCCTTTTTGCAAACATATGCTTCTAAATTAATAAAAAAAATCTATTTATGTACAAATTGACTCTCTAACTAGTGCTTATTAGGACTCCATCCATATTTATATCATTAAATGGATGCATGAACCTTTACATATCTTAAAACAAAGAAAGCATGAGAAATTAAGAAGAAGAAAGCCATTATATGATGTAGGAGTTTCTGAAAGTGCCAAAAATAGAAGCTCCATCTTTGCTAGGTGTTTGTAGGAGTTAAATTATCGTTAGAATGTGTTTCTAATGCATGGAAATCTCTAAATTTAGAATTGGTAGTTAAATTTTGGTGAACCTCTAACTTCTTCAAAAAAATTTGCACACCTCAAAAGAAGCACACCTTGGAAGCAATGCACCTAGCACTCCTCGAAAGCAAGTCAAAAGAACACAAAATTTCACCAAGTGTCAAAACTAAAATTCTAGATTCTAGGTTTTTTTCCCCTTTATACCAAGGAAATTTCTAGTTATTTTCTCTTGAATTTATCAATAATCTTGATGAATTGAGTTGCATACAAAAAATCTAAAGCTTCATATTTTTCCTTCACTTTCTACCTATAATTTCTTACCTCGATACGAGTTTCTACAAAATCTCCTAGTTTCACATCCAAGTCTAGTAATGTTTCTTTAGTCCCAAATGCTTGTCTAATATCATCATCGTTGGAAGCTTCTTCAAAATCCTTCTAGAACTATTCAAGAACTACTTCTACAGTCATCAATTTATCCCTTGAATCATCTTCAAAAATGTTTAAGCACACATCATTGTGATTTTTATCTGCCTCCAAAATTTTCTCCTAGGTTTGATCCTTGAGCTTATGAATATTTGCATGTAATATATACATTACTTTATTTCCATCTACAATAATATATATTCAATCATCAATTTTATCTAACTCTTCGTGTGTGTGTGTGTGTGTGTGTGTGTGTGTGTATCCATTAACATCTGATACCTTTGACCCTTAATTGATTGTAATGTTTCTAGGTCTTTGCCCCAGGGATGTACTTCATCCATTAACCCAAAATCCTAGTTCAAAATGACCACCAACTTATCTACATTATTCTACATATGGTGTACCAGATTAAGATTTCCCTATATAACCTGTACACCTTTCTCTTCAAAACTTTCTTGCCATTGTTGATAAGCCTTCAAAAATGGATCTAACTATACATTCTCCTTATCCTTTTTCTCTAGTGCTACATTTAAAGTCTCTTTAGGATTATCAGGATATAATGGACCACCAACTTCAGATATCCTTTTAGGATCTCTTTTTTTTTTTGAAGTGTTATCAATTTTGTATCATCCTACTCTAAGTGCCTAAACACTTCTATGATTCTTCTTACCATTAATTTGGCAGTGTCCATTGTGGGTTTCCCAAGCATGACCTCCCTAATTTGATAATCCTTTAGAGTTAATTCCTCAATATTTGCATGTAGAGGAGGGATATCAACATGAGAAAACAAACCCCAATTTTGATCACTCATGATAAAGGCTAATGCATGTGCATCTTTTAGAGGTGATTCAGGTTTCCTGAGAACATCAATCAATTCTCTCATTCCCTTTTCCTCAGTATCATACCAATGCCTTTCATTTCTAATCACCTCTTTCCTCAACCATCTCAAAATATCTTCCATCAGAGATTTATCTTTTGATGATGATGAAGATTTTTTTGCTATACTCTTTTCCTTATCACTCCTCTTTGGATTTTTCTCCTTTTGTGAGAGATCCACATTAGGAGTATGTGTATCTCTAGAGTCCATAGTTCTCACCTCTATGTCTTGGGAAGTCTGTTGAGGCTGCTTACATATATGTCCTTCCTTTGACACTTCATCGGCGAGTATTTATTATGGCTCTTCTTGGACCTATTCTTCTTCATTGTTTTAAGGGAGAGGAGTAGCTAAACTTTTAACCATGCAAAATGTAGCTTGATTTGGTGATGATGGAGTTTCTTCAGGTCCTTGTCTTTGAGTTGGAAATTAACTCCAACCGTCTTGTTGAGGTTTATTAGTTAGAGTATCCCTTATCTTATCTCCCACCAACTCAATGCCAATTGGTATAAAATCAAAATCTGACATCTGAAAGACATCTACCTCTTCACCCTCCTACTCATCAATCAATTGACACAACTCATCCTCCAAAGAAGTAGACTAAATAGTCTAAGTGGGAATGGATGGTGGTGCAATGGTAGAGCTTCTTCTCCACTCCAACTCAGTGGCTCTAGCAAGATGAGTCCTCTAACTAAAGGGAAGGTTATCTTCTTCATCTTCATCATCCTCTTCTTCTTTTTTGTCTAGAATAACTTTTGGAACTAATGGAAAAGGGATAACCTTTTTAATCACCTCTTGTTTAGGTGGAGACACTTCTTGTACTTCAATTTCAACTCCTCCTTGCCCTTGATCTATCAGTGGCACTTGAGTATTATCTTAGGTCTATGTAACTTCTACATTATCTAACCCTTGTACATTCTTTGCCCCTTGTTTTGGTGGTGCTTGAATTGTTCCCTCTTTTGGCTCAACCATTTGGGGAGAATTTCTTTTCCTCTTACGTTTACCCTTTTGAGCCCTATAATATCAAACCTCCTTGTCAAGTTGGTGCACTATTTTTGGCCTCACTGGGGACTAAGTGGTGAAAGTGGGCACTATCACCTTGGCTCCTCTACCTTTTCTTGGGTGGGTTGCATCTTGGAAGACTACCACTTGAGGAATTCAATCTAGTTTTAAAGGTCTTTTGATCCAATCCTTGGTCAATTTGTTGAAGTGCCTAGCCCTATGATTAATATTTGAATTTTCTTCCTTATCAATCTCTGCATTTGTAATAGGTCTATCAAAAATATTATCTTTTTTGCACAATGGATCTAAGACATCTTTGGTATCTTGTTGTACTACCTTTAAAGGAACCTTTATCTTCAAAGTACTACTTTCCAAATAGAGAGTCATCCTACAATAATCCCTTATATAGATATCGTAGTCATCTACTGCATTCATCCAATGGTCCTCAATTGCATCTTCATGTTGGAATGTTTTGCCTGTTAAGTACTGTACTAATCCAATGTTATCAAAATAGGGATGAGGAGAATTATATTCATCCAAGGGATACTGATCCCACTCAAACTTAAAAGATGGAATATCCTATCTCTAGACCACACTAAATGGTCCTATAGTAATGGGCCACACCTAGGTTATCTTATGTTTCTTCCTTACTATGCCATATGTAGATAAGAGCTATCAAGTGATCTTCAACAATATAAGCATGTCACTTGGATACCTAGGGAGCTTCTTGGGATTGATAGTCATACCCGCTACCCTCAAATGAGTGAATGTCCTAAATTGGATGTAATGTGCACAAACTTCTAAAATCTTTGTCACTATCTCATCTGACATCCTTTTCACATAATCCCATTCAACGAACCAGATAATCATGAAAAATAAAGGAATCATTCACTATCATGTATTCCTTGTTGTGCTCTAGAAGCTTTTTCTCTACCAACTAGGGATATACTATATAGGGCCATAAACACATGCTACTCTTTTTGAATAGTCCTAGATAATATGTTGCTCTTGCAGCTAATAGGTCATCAAATAGGATTTCATGTAGAACTTATGGTTGTTCTTAACTACCACTAGTTGCTCATCCAAGTTGTTACTAACAATTAAATCTCAATCAATTGGTATCTTTGTTGTTTTGATAGTCTCAATGAAGTGTAACATCCATATATTCAGGTGTTCTAATACTAGTAACCCCATGACTCTACTCAAAAT
The DNA here is from genome assembly GCA_028749045.1 of Cupressus sempervirens. Taxonomy (NCBI): domain Eukaryota; kingdom Viridiplantae; phylum Streptophyta; class Pinopsida; order Cupressales; family Cupressaceae; genus Cupressus; species Cupressus sempervirens. Next base: position 669,611,231 of record CM053785.1, read on the forward strand.
TATTATAGAATATCCAATATCCTCTTTCATATATCCCCTTGTCATGTCCACTTTTCCTAATTTACATCCGAGAGGAGTTTTCTCAATGAAGTATGAGGATTGGATGATTTCCAATGCTTTCTATCCATGTTCTCTGTACTATCTTTCTACCTAGTCATAGGTCAATCTAATATACTGATCTTCTCTTGGAAGATGGAATATTTTTTCTATGTTCTTAGGTCAAAGATCTAGCATGATCTCTCTAGTTATACTCTTTATGACCCTTTCTTCAGACACATAGTTTTCCACCAGTGCCATGATCAATCTGAGGACTGTAGTAATACTAGGTGTGATGCTATGTTGATCCTACTCCTGATCAAGTAAGAGCACATATCATTAGGGACCTCTCCATAGGTTTGTTTCACAACACTAGGAATGTGTTCCAGTTGGTATGACCAAGTTCAATTTCTTGGATCTTCGAATAGTCATCTTGGAAGCATGACTTTGCAGGAATACCTTGAAACTTGAAAACCACTAGTTTCAAGACCATTTTGTAGCAAGGGAGGATAATGAAGAAGCCACTAAATCTATACAAAATCAAGGTCCATTAGTCTATATTTTGAAAAAAAAATTTAAGACAAATCCTAATAACAACGAAATATGACTCAGAAACCCTAATTTCTAAAAGACATCAAAAATCCAAATTTCCAACCCTAAAAGGAAAATAAAGAGCACATCTAGTGTAGCTCAAAGGTGTGTTAGGTGCACTTTTCTTTAATGATTTTTTTTTACAATCAGAGTGTGTATCTAGTGCACCTCATGGGTGTGCCATGTGTGCACCCTTACTACACAAGGTAAGTTATAAACAAAAAAGAGTGTGCATTTGGCATACCTTTTGGGGTGTCCCAAGTACACACCCTTTAACCCTTTATGGATGTTTAACCTTAGTATAAGGTGTGTAGTAGTGCACCCTAGATAGGTGCATAGTTGCACACAGGTCTTATATTGGATTCCTTAGGGATTTTAGTTTTATTAGTTTGTTAACAAAAAACAAGATGCGTGGCTTGCTGACATCAGTAGGTGTGCAAGCTACACACCTTGTGTCTTTAATTAATTTATTTGTCTTGGGTGTTGAATGGCATAGTGGCACACCTGAAGAGTTGTACAGGTGCATTTGATGGAGGCTTGGAGCAAAAATAATGTAAGGAAAAAGGCGGGGTCCTAGGCTTTATAAGCCTAGAGCTTAGCACACCTCTTAGAGGTCTGTAGCTATGTAGTTGCTCTGTTGCACACTTCCAAGAGGGAAGTGCTTCCTTAGTGTGCATTTTTTCTTGCAAAATTTTACTTTTCCTCTCCAAAACACAATTTCTAGGGATCTGGGGTTTTGGGTGGAGACCCCAAATTAGGTAAAAACACTAGGAAAAACCCTAAAAAAGACTTGGAACCTGGACTAGGATCCAGAAAGCTAAAATAAAAATAGGGGGTCCTTGCATCAAGTGGTATCAGAGCTAGTTCATTCTTGTGATTTGGATCATGGAGAACCTTGTTTAATTTTTTGTGTTATGAAACCACAACATAACCAATTCAACAAGGTTGTCCATGATCTAAACCATAAGAATGAACTAGCTCTGACACCACCTAATGCAAGGACAAGGATATATGGGAGGAATAAGAGAGGAATAAACTCAAATTAAACCTCCCAATACTCCCCTACCCAGAGTTACACATGGAAGCTATTAGAAATAATAGTTCACCAAGATAACTTAGAGTGGGGAGGGTGAATTAATTATCCAACTAAAACATTTATCAATCTTAATTAATCTCAACCATGCAACCAAAGTAAACATCAACCATAACAAGATGCACATACACAATTACACTAGATTTGTTAACTAGGGAAACCCTTGATCAGAGGGAAAACCCTAGTGGGAATGATGCCCACAAAGACATACATACATACATACATACATACATACATACATACATACATACATACATACATACATACATACATACATACATACATACATACATACATACATACATACATACATACATACATACATACATATATATATATATATATATATATATATATATATTCCTTATTAGAGGATGGACCCTATTAGGAGTCTATAAATGCATTTAGTACATAAGAGTCCATGTTAGAAGACTTTGAATCTTTGTTAGAAGATTCCAACCTTGTTAGGAGTTGTAGAAGGTAGAAGGACCCATTGTCCACATAGCTTCCTTGCAAAAAAATTGTTCGTACTATGCTTCATCCTCTTTCCTCTATCCTATCAACTAGAAAAATCACTACTAGACCTTGTAGACTAGGTCACAAACCTCATATCCAAATATCAAACTTTGGATCTCAAAATAAACAACGAAGTTTTTTCCAACTTTGCTTTGCTTTGCTTATCTTTGAATATCAACCTGATTGCTCAGCATTTTTATCTTTTCTCCTCTCTTTTCTCTTCTTGCTTCAATCATACTTACCTTTAAAAAAAAAGGAAAATGTCCTTCCTTTATATCAAGTCCATAAAACAATTCCCTTTAGTTTTCTATTACATCTTCTCAATTAATTATTATAGAACCTCATTAAGAACACATTTACTTAGCAATAACAACAATCTGTCACCTTGTAACATGAATAATTTTATGTATGTTTAATATTATGACAAGTGATCTTAGCCATATCATCTCCACAATGTCTTCTACACACCTTTAACCTTGCTTCTCAAAATAACAACTTTGCTAAGGGATATAACAAGTTTACCAGAACATGCTTTTGTAAACTCTATCTCTCAACAATCTTCACCAAAACCTACATGACTTCTTTCATACTTAATATTTTTTGTGCTTGAGGTGAGCTACATATAATAGACACTTAGTAGTATCTCTAATTAACCTCACTAGTGAAATACTCAGTGATGTATTCATACCAACTTAATCTTTACCATTTTTCTTTTGTTAGATACCACATAAAACTGCTATGTTGACATCAATGACAAATACAGTCATGAATGTAACATATGATCATGATAATGATCTAATCAAGTTTCTACAATATTTCCCCATAGGAATATCATTAGTATTCATGCTTCCAACAATCTCTCCCTTTTGTATTGATGGAAACATAAATAAGAAACATCTAGTTCCAAAAATACCAAATGTTAAAGACTATTATCCTTTCTTTTCAAATCCTCTTCATCAATCATACTGGCTTTTGTATTTCCTTAACCTTATTACTAACATCAATTTTTCACACACTTCTCCCACGTATCAAAATGTTTTTCATGCTATAATATCTCTGCCATTGACATCAATGACAAAGGTTTCATCAACCATCTATCATTGCATCCTGTCAATCTTTGCAACAACTATCTCTGACCTGCTCAAGTGTCCAAAGAAACTATTCCAAACAACATCAATCAAGAGTCCTATATGACTCTATCCATCACAGATACTCCCTCATGGAGGAAGCATAAAAATTTAATCCAAAAAAAAAAGTACTCTATACCACTGGACTGATGCACTCTTGCATCATCTACTCTAATGCAGGTAGGGGCATAACCCCTAGCACACCTTGTGAATACTCAAAAGTCTCTTTGGGAAGAGGCTTAGTGAAAATATTTGTAATCTTCTCTTTGGTTCTTAAATACTCCAATTTGATTTCCTTTTATGTAACTTTCTCTCTCTACATGTGATATTTGATAGAAATGTGCTTAGTCTTAGAATGCAATACTGGATTCTTTGACATATTTATTGTACTTTTGTTATCACAATGTATGACAACAAGTTCACTAAATTCTATCCTTATATCCTTCAATACTTACTTCATCCAAACAACTTGATTACAATTATTTGTTGCTGCAACATATTCTACCTCAATTTATACTCTGTGAGATACAATCCTACTTCTTGCTTAACTAAGAAACCAATCTTCCTCCAAGAAAGAATGCTCCACCATTAGTGCTCTTTTTGTCATCCATTTTGCCTACCCAATCAGCATTAGTAGAAGTATACAAAGTGAAATCATTAGATCTGTCATACCATTATCTGAAATCTGATGTTCCCTTCAATGATCTAAATATCCTCTTAACTATTGCATAATTTTCTTCTTTGGGGTTAGCTTGAGATCTTGCAAAAATTCCACCTACATTTTCTACATCTGGCCTTATGTGAGTTAGATATTGCAATTCTCCAATCATAGATTTGTACTTGTTTTTCTCAACAGTAGGTGTCTCATCCTTCATAGATAACTTGTGTTCAGTTATCATAGATGTTCCAACTATTTTACATGTTTCCAAACCAAACCTTTTCAATAGATATTTCAAATACTTAGTCTAAGAAATAAAGATTCCTTATTTATCCTACACAATCTACAATCCTAGGAAGTATTTCATTTCCCCTATCATGCTCATTTAAAATTCCTTCTTCATTTCTTTTGCAAACTTTTCACTTTCACTATCATCTCCTCCAAATATGGTATCATCAACAAATATTACCAAAATCAACAATCCATCACCTATTTCTTTCAAGTATATATTATTGTCTACCATACCTTTGCTAGATCCAAGTTTTGTCAAATGCTTGTCCACCCTTTCATATCAGGTTTTGGGTGCTTGTTTTAAGCCATACAATGCTTTCTTCAATTTGCATACCATATCCTTGTCCTCTATTAAAGGAAAACCTTCAGGCTATTCTATGTATACCTCTTTTTCAAGTTCTCCATTCAGAAATGCCAATTTGACATCCATTTGATACACTTTGAATTTCTTATGTGCTGCATAGGCTAAGAATAACCTTACTACTTTAATTCTTTCCATAGGAGTATAGGTTCCTTTATAGTCTATTCCTTCTTGCTGTGAGTAACCCTTACATACTAATCTTGTTTTTTTCCTTACAACTTCACCTTGCTCATTCATCTTGTTCCTGAATTTCCTATCACATTCTTGTCTGCTGGTCTCGGGACCAATTCCCATGTCTCATTCTTCACTATCTAATCCAATTCTTCTTTCATAGCTTGCTTCCAATATTCATCTCTACATGACTCATCTACATTCTTTGGTTCTACTTTAGATATCAAACATAGTTCTTCATTGATTCTACTTCTTGTCATCACACCTTTATCTTTGGTACCGATGATCTACTCTGGTGGATGATTCTTTGTCATATTCTTACTAGAAGTAGGATTTGTTCTCTCAACTCTTAGATTTGTTCTAGGTTTCAAACTTTGTTCTTGACTTAGCTCACATTCATTCTGAAAATCATTTTTTAGTCTCAAAGAATACCTAATCATTCTTTTTAGTAACAACATTCTCATCATCAAAATTGTAGTGAACTATTCTTTTTTCTGTCTTGAAATTCTGATTAACTCTTATACTTGCACTTTCAACAATAGTCTCAGTTCTCAAATTATAACATTTATACACTCTTATTTTTAGTAAATAACTAATAAATATACCTTCATCACTTCTAGCATCAAATTTACCAACATCATCATCTCTTTTGATATAATATTTTCTGCCAAAAATTCTGAAATACTTAATTATAGGTGAGTGACCAAGGGGTCTTGTTTGTATCTTATCCTAAAAAATATCTTGGATATATCATTCTCAGCTAACCTAACTTTTATTGCTTCTGTTACTAACCTATTTTGTCTCTCTATTGTGTCATTCCATTTAGGAGTTTTCAACTCAACTCTTTCTTCTACTCTAGGATTAATTTTTTTCTCTTCAATCTAATTCTCATTCTATAAATCATTGCTAATGATAACTTCCACATTTTCATGGTTAGCCTTTTGATCAACAATAGTTGCAAAAGCTATCCCTTCTACTACTTCCTTTTCCTTAACCAATTTAATTTTATTATCTTTATCATCACAATCATTCAAGAATCTTTCCATACTTGCTTTAAATTCTTCATCTTCATCAAAAAGTGAACTCTCCTTACTCTCTTAGGGAATGTAGATGAAAAATGAGCAAACTCATTACATGTCTAACAAACAAAAACTTTCATACCTTCTGGCTCTTTGTTCATGATGAGATCAATACCTTCTTTGATCTTCATGTCTTCTTTGGATCTGGATCTATCTTTACTTGTGCTTCTATCCAAAAACTCAATGATCAATTCTATACACAATTCTGACCTCTCACCAAGAAGCTTCATCTTTTGGGTGTCAAAATTTCCTGCATCAGACTTAGGACTATCCTTTCTCAAATAATTCACCACTGATCTCCCAAAGTTGTTAAGCTTATCCTTCAAAAGCCTGAAGCTCTAATACCAATTGTTAGAAATAATAGTCCACCAAGATAATTGGTTGGGGGAGGTGAATCATTTATCCAACTAAAAATTTTATCAACCTTCATTAATCTTAATCATTCAACCAAAGTAAATAAAAACTATAACAAGATGTACATACACAATTATAGAAGATTTTTTTGCTAAGGAAACCCTTGATCAGAGGGAAAACCCTGGAGGGAATGATACTAACAAAGATATACTGATATATATATTCCTTGTTAGAGGATAGACCCTATTAGGAGTCTATAAACACATTCAATACATAAGAGTCCCTGTTAGGAAACTTTGAATCCTTTTTATAAGATTCCAACCCTGTTAGGAGTTGTAGAATGCAAAAGGAGCCACTATCCAAATAGTTCTAGGGAAAGACCACTGAACTTCACTGTCAAACTAATCTCTTAACTGTTCCTTGCTGAATAATTGTTTGTACTAATCTTTATCCTCTTTCCTTTGTCCTTTCAACCAAAGAAATCATTGTCAAACCTTGTAGACTAGGTCACAAACCTCAAACCCAAATATCAAAGTTTAGATCTCAAAATCAAACCTTAGCAATGAAGTTTTCTCCAACTTCACTCTGCTCTATTTATCTTCGCATATCATCCTGATTGCTCAAAATTTTTATCATTTCCCCTCTTTTCACTCTTCTTTCTTTGATCATACTTACCTTTTAAAATAGATGAAAATGTCCTTCCTTTATACCAAGTCCATAAAACAAGAACACATTTACTTAGTGATAACAACAATTTGTCGCCTTGTAACTTGAATAATTTGTCATACATGTAATATTATGACGAGCGAGCTTAGCCACATCATCTCCAAAATCTCTTCTACTACTTCCTTTTCCTTAACCAATTCAGTTTCATTATCTTTATCATCACAATCATTCAAGAATTTTTCCATACTTGCTTTAAATTCTTCATCTTCACCAGAAAGTGAACTCTTTCTAGTTTTCCTTACTCTCTTAGGGAATGTAGATGGAAAATGACCAAACTCATGACATGTCCAACAAGAAAAAACTTTCATACCTTTTAGCTCTTTATTCATGATGAGATCAATACCTTCTTTGATCTTCATTTCTTCTTTGGATCTGGATCTATCTTTACTTGTGCTTCTATCTAGAAACTCAATGCTTAATTTTGTACACAATTATGATCCCTCACCAAGAAGATTCATCTTTTTGGTGTCAAAATTTCCTCCACAAAACTTAGGACTATCCTTTCTCAAATAACTTTTCATTGATCTCCCAAAATTGTTAAGCTTATCCTTCAAGGGCCTAAATCTCTAATACCAATTGTTAGAAATAATAGTCCACCAAGATAACTTGGGGGGGGGTGTGGGTGTGAATCATTTATCCAACTAAAAAATTTATCAACCTTAATTAATCTTAATCATGCAACCAAAGTAAACAACAACTATAACAAGATGTACATACACAATTACACTTGATTTGTTTGCTAAGGAAACCCTTGATCAAAGGGAAAACCCCAGCGGGAATGAACCCTATTAGTATTCTATAAACATGTTCAATAAATAAGAGTCCCTATTAGGAGACTTTGAATCCTTTTTAGAAGATTCCAACCTTGTTAGGAGTTGTAGAAGGCAAAAAGACCCACTATCTAAATAGTTTCTAGGGAAAGACCATTGAACTTCACTGTCCAACTGATCTCTCAACTATTCCTTGTAGAATAATTTTTGTACTATTATTTATCCTCTTTCCTTTGTCTTTTCAACCAAACCAATCACTATTAGACCTTGTAGACTAGGTCACAAACCTTAGATCCAAATATCAAACTTTAGATCTCAAAATAAAACCTTGGCAATGAAGTTTTCTCCAACTTCACTTTGCTCTACTTATGTTCTCATATCATCTTGATTACTCAACATTTTTATCTTTTCCCCTCTTTTTTCTCTTCTTTCTTCAATCATACTTACCTTTTAAAATAGAGGAAAATGTCCTTCCTTTATACCAAGTCCATAAAACAAGAACACATTTACTTAGCAATAACAACAATCTATCGCCTTGTAACTTGAATAATTTTTTGTACATGTAATATTATGATGAGGGATCTTATCCACATCATCTCCAAAATCTCTTCTACACACCTTTATCCTTGCTTCTCAAAATAACAACTCTGCTAAGGGATATAACAAGTTTACCTAAACATGCTTCTGTAAACTCTATCTCTAAATAGTTTTCACAAAAACTTGCATAACTTCTTTTAGACTTAATTTTTTTGCACCCAAGGTTAGATGCATATACTAGACACTTAGTAGTATCTCCTATTAACCTCTCTATTGAAAATACTCAACAATCTATCTGTACTAACTTAATCTTTACCACTATTCTTCTATCAGATACTACAAAAAATTGCTTTGTTGACATCAATGACAAACACAATCATGAATGTAACATATCATCATTATAATGATCTAATCATATTTATAAAATACTCCCCCATAGTAATATCATCATCATTCATGCTTCTAATAGAAGCTATACACAAAATTAGATAACTATAGAAAACACACGGCCAAATGCAACATATATATAGGTGTATTTTCTTAACTTCACATGCAAAAAAGATAAATGCCTAGCTTTGTGGCCTTCTAGGTTGTACCATTATAGAAAATTAAGAATTGTAATTTGAAGTCCAAGCTCACATCTTTTGTATCTTCTATTTCTCTACGAATACTACTTTCCTACATCTAACCAAGCTTCTTTTATAGCTAGATAAATCATAATTTATCTGGTCTAGCATTTAATTACAATATAGGTCTAGTCTTGGAAGAGGAAACCATAATCAAGAAAAGGACAATACAAAATCACATGCACTTAGAGGTGGGTACACACATGTGTTATGAATCAGCTCCCAACTATGCATGATTATAGTAGTAACTGAATGATCATAGTAGTAACCAAGCACATGTCAAGTGAATGACCAATGACCAATGTTCTCTAACCAAGTATATAGTTAACCGCACTTACCATTGAATGAGTGAGATGTAATGCCCCGCCAAGGGATCCAAAGAATTTCACTAAGTTTACCAAACAATTTTTTTTTTTTAAACATGAAAGTAAAACCATTCATAACATTAACATGATGGCGGAAGCAATAGTAACAATTTGACTGAAAGTAAACATAACATAACAGATTAAATTATTTAAAGATCCCTTAACATTGAATTACTTCTAATCATAACTATTCACCTAACATTACATCCTTAACAATGAATTAACAATGATGCATCCAATGTTCTTAAACCATATACAAGTGTACATTTTAGATTGCTCAATCATCCACTAAACATGTTACAAGGTATGAAAAGCTTAAAAGAATAAACATCCATACAAATAAAGTACAACATCATCCAATATTAATCCATGATGCAATTAAAGTAAATGAAACCACATTTCATACATGATACATTATCATCATGAAGATATAGACATCCATCATAAAAGATAACCATATATCACAAACATAACTAACTAAGTGCATGGTTCCTCCCAATCGTAAATAGCATCATTAGACCATCATGGATCCTAGCCATCCCTCCATGCGTAAAATTCCAATGCACCGAAGAGATCATCGGTATTAACATAGTAGGAATGTCACTCCTAAAAACATCCTACTATCATGAAAAGTAAAGCATAAGATATCATCATCTAACATATGCAAATCATCAATGTAAGGAACATACCAGTAAATACATCAATCATAGGGTATATCATCTACCATAATGATCCAAGAACATAATGAAGATAAATACCAACCAATAATGCTCCAGCCACAATGTCTCGGATGGATCTCAAATGATAAGAGTGATAAAACACTACCACCCGACCGCGTGGTACCTAAGTGGTCCACTCCCACCGTGCTGAGGAGATAGTCTCAAGTCCCAAATAGGATATCATAACCACATAGCATAAATCTCTTTAAGTTTAGGAATCCTAAAAGTATACTACTCAAAGGTTCCAACACACACAAAATTGACATCTAATTCCCAGAGGCACACAATGACATGTAGGAAACCTACTCTGTAAGCGAGAAAGTGTCATCGCATTTATCTCATACAAGTTACCCTGGTAAATAGCTAAAATCCAGAGGTCCATACAGATCTCATGCGGCCACTAGTATCCTCTCATACTGACGAGGCATACTATGGAAAGCAAGGTCGCAACCATGTGTCTCACTACTCCCATCCTAGCCTATACAAGCGCTCAAGGCATGGGCGAGAACCAAAACAATTATCTTTTTAGGTTCATTTAATCCCCATTTAGTGTGTAAATGTTATCACTTATTAACCAAACTTACAATGAGTTATCCTGGCAGCCTCTTAGGGCCCCGGCCCCCATTGCAAGCCACTTCCCGACACTACAAGTAGATTACCTACCCTAATGCTCATGGAATCATAAAATCACCATAGTCCTGTACAAGCGACTGTAAAGAAAATCCAAAAGATAATCCATAAAAAAAATCATCAAATATCCACAATATAAGCATCAAATATCCACAATAAGAATCATCAAATCTCCAAGATAAGAATCATCAAAATCTCCATGATAAAATCATCAAATATGCATAAAAGCATCAAATCTCCATGAGCAACATCCATAGAAAATCATGACCACAACAGTTCTCTATTGGCAACTGAAGGCATCACTGATGATCATAAGTATCCATTGGTTCTCAATAACCAAAATAAATCATCACATCCCTTGGTTCTTAACAAGCAACCAAGAATATCTCAAAATCATACTGATCGAATATCTCAAAATCATACTGATCGAAGACTCCAAAATGGTTGAGTCAAAACATGTCACAACATGACATCATCAAGAAATAAATCCACATCATAGTCCCATCATGGCGACTAGAAAATAATCCAAGGATAACTGATTGATGACTCAAAAATGATTAGCTTAGGTGTCTCAAACACATACATCTCAGCTTCACGCATGAAGACTGATGATCAAATACAAACATTTCATAGAGCATACGATCACATAACCATGGTTGGGCTTATAAAGATCGAGACCAAATAAGATCAACATGCCAACACATCTCATAACCCCCGAGCCTCTGGTAACAACCTAGGACTGGTCAACACTAGTTAACCCAAAACCCAAAACAAGAAGCATATAGAATACACGATGCAAACACATATTCTGGTTTTGCTATAATCTCATAGTTGAGTTAAGTGTAGAGTTTCATTTTTCCATTTTCAAGTGTAGGGGTTTCAGTTTCCATTTTCAAGTATACTTCAAATGTCTAAGTTTCATCATTTGACCTACAAGTCAACCCATTTTCCCCGATAGAATTATCCTTCCATTATTAAGAACTACATTGTATGAATAACTTAAGAATAACCATTTACTCATTAAAATGATCATCATTGACCTTTGATTAAATTGTTCTCTATTTAACCATGATCCATATTCTAATTAATTAACTCTCCTTTAATGTTACTACAACTCTCGAGATAACCAAATGATCATTATTTATTTATAAAAGAACCAATTATTAATCTTCGAATAAGAAGAATTATGACTTAATTAAAATGATCAACTTGATCAATCAATTAACATAGATATACCATCCATGACTTATCAACATTCTAATAGTCTTCAATTAGAAACTTAATTAAGTGTTACTAAAGTTTTAGTCTTTTTAATTTAATCATTATCATTGTTGACAACCATATAATATCTAAAGTCATAATTCAAATCATAAAACTTATCAACTTTGATATTAGTATTTCTATAGTCTCATTAAAAGAAGCATATCAATTAAATCTCTATAACATAATTATTAATTAAATCCAACTAACTCTATTAATTTATCTAATTAATAATTGCACAACCATACCATCAACCCAATGATTATCAGTTGACTAACAATAGTTTGTACGTAAAAAGTCAACTTCAATCTAATACACAAATATTTATATTTCAATAATACTTATAACAAATTATTTTGGAAATCTCATCCATAATTACCACATTCATCTTTCTTAGCGATTTCGTATTAAAGATAATCATTTCCTAGTTAAATCTCTATCGCATTTAATTATATTGACAACTCATTAATTGATTAAAATCAATTATAATCCAAATCCAAAAACTAATGTCTTTACAAGACTTCAATCGTTAAATAATCTCTTCTAGATTAATTCTAATTGAATTAGCCATTTATATTATTATTTATTAATAGTTTGTAGACCCAACAAACATTAATAAATAATAAACTCATCAAAATTATCATTAATCAATATTGAGAGTCTTTACATAACTTCAATAGTTAATATTTGACCAACTCTTAACACCATTAAAGTATATCCATAATCTATTTAATAATACATAACAATTCCAATCATAGCAAGATTATTAAATGTTATAACAATGTCTATGACCTTTGTCAATTAGATCCATTCTTAATCATCATCATCATTAAACAACGATTATCAACTTACATAAATCACCATCTCGTAATTATTTAATATATATTAAATAATATATTTATTATACATTAAATAAAATTAATATTAAAGTCAACCATATTCAAATTAATAATTTAAATGAATTTCAATATCTCATTTTGATTAACAATAGTTGACAATTATTATTAAATCAATAAACAATTATCATCATTCAACGTTTATAAGTAATAAGGTTGAAGTCAAGTGCTATATATGTATATATATAATATAACTATTACCAAATCACATATTTTATATTATATATATATATATAAAAACTCACAATATATATTACAATTTCAAAATATCAATGAAAGATCGAATTGCATATTTATCATATTGCAAAATAGCTTATAAAACAATGTACACAATTTATATTGTGGCGCAGGCTTGAAGCCGCTACCACCAAAGTTCACGGCAGTGCCATGTGGCAGTAGATAGGCCCGTTGTGGTAGTTAAACACCCCGTCGCCGAGTACCTTGTCATCCCGTCATCGATCGCGGGTACTCTGCAATCACAGGTACCCTGCGACTGCCGCCGCTGCCGCCGGGATTAGTAAGGATGGGGGTGTGGTCGGGGTAAAGCCTGCCCACCCCACTACATATATATCTTTAAAAAAAAAAGTTTTCAAACAACGTTTTCTTGAAGCGTTTGGCCATATGAAAATTTGGACTAACTTTGACTATGATTAAATATTCGATATTCCACTAAATAAATATATATGTATATATATACATATGTATGTATATATATATATAAGTATATATGTATGTATATATATATATATATATATATATATATATATATATATACGCAGAGTTTGTGTTACAACATTAATATATACAAATACGTAAATATATCGCAAATTGAAAAAGGTAAATAATCATGTATAGAACATATACACAATTTTAAAAGACTTCCAAAACTAAGAATATTTGTTTCTCTAAATTTATCCAATTCTT